>JAUMHD010029861.1:0-26284 GCA_032359135.1 Ulvella scutata | reverse complement strand
CAGGCGCTTGGCTCCCTCAGGAGACAGCCTGTCCATCAACACCTTCATCCTCATCTCAGCCAAGTCTGTGAAAACAACATGCGCAAAGCCACGCATCGAACCATCGATGATGTCATCAGTGAGGTCCTCGCCCAACGCGGCGACGCTAGCTTCGTTCATGCATGGCAGAACCCTATCATACAAATCAGACCACATCGCCGCTAAACCATTTCCAGAAGCACCCTTGTAAGGGTCAAGGTTGTCCGAACCCCCAGCCACAGCAGCTCGCGTGAGTGCTGCGGCAGACAGGAAGGCAGCGTCGCATGCAGCGCCATGCATGTCTGTCATGAGGTGGACATCAAGACCCCCTATTTTCACGGGCAGTGTGATCTGCGCAGTGTTGACCTGTGCATCTGAACATTTCATCATGTGCAAGATGCCATCAACGATTGCTTTCTCAACCTTTGTGCTAGCATCCAACACTTCTGACTTGTGAGCAACACGAGACAAATGCGAAATCTTCAACTGGAGACATCTTCGGAGCAGCAGTTGCTTGTCCTGAGCAGACAATGGCAACTCAAGCACACGTTTGATCAATCGCACCACCTTGTCTGCTGCAGAGTCAGCCTGAGACTTCACAAACTCAACGTCACCCAGCGGGCACCCCGCAGCCACAAATCCCTTGTCAGCATGCTTCATGCTCAGGCTCTGAGCATGCCACCATTCAATATGGCATGAATAAGTGTAAAAAGTTACCGGCGTAACTCTATAGAATGGCTCAAGTATCAGCAAATCATCGCATGCAAGCTGGCATATTCATGAATACGCACATGCAGGTCCAGGAATATTCTTCAGCGATGCGCTGAGAGATGTGTGGCACAGCACCAAGCGTGAGAACATTCCGACACGTTCCTTACAAGAGGGTGCAGCGGCAGGGTTCCTGTTCCTAACCACCAATGACAGCTTCTTCCAAGAAGCGTCCCAGGTGCTTTTCTTTTGCACCATCATGTACAAACCGGAAGGGTAGTGAATGGCCATGAACCCCCCCCCAACGAGGTGGGACAAAGACATAAGTGGCGACAACGCAGGACGCCGCAGCACAGACAACAGCCTCACAGTCCCGCAGGAACAACGTTATCCATACGCAGCACATATTGCAACACATGATGTCCAGCGCTTCACTCGAATTGCACAACAGGCCCATCACGAAAGTCTTTCCCAGCACTCTGATCAGGTGGTCTCCCTGTTATTTGAGTGCTGGAAAACCAGCACTCTAATAAGCTGGCCTTAGGATCTTGTTTACGGAACAAAGGTCGCTGACCACTGACAAATGTGCTGCTGTACATGTGTCAGTTGTCGGCGAAATTGGTTTCATGAACCAGTCCCACGGTGGCCGTATCTTCTTCGTCTTTGACTATTCAGGTTCTTTCCTATACACCACCTTTCCAGTTTCTAGAAAAAGCTTTGAAACGTTCTCTCTAGGAGGAGCGTATATTCACCAAATCCCAGCTTTCGGCCATGGCCATAATAGAACCTCAGGTGATTTCACCGACATTATATATATACAGGTAGCAAGTTCACAGTGTTGTGTATGATAAGTACGAACTTCAGTACGAACTTCAGTATGAACTTCAGTATGAATAGACGTGTGTTTGCAGCAATTGGACTACCGAGGGAGGGGAGGTGGAGGGGGTGGGCTACGTGCAGGAGCCATCGCTGGCGTGGTGGCTGCATGCATGGTCCTTGTTATACTGCTTGTTGCAGTCGCGGCTGGGTTAGTTCGCCGAAGACGTAGCGTGGCGAGGCAAACTCTCCAAGCGTCTGTTCGGGTAACCCGTTCTCACTGTGAACGTGAAACCCTGTGACGTTCTGCCCTGTGAATTCTGCCGTGAATTCAGGGTTCACTGCTTTGATTCTTGCCGCTGCGCGGCTCTTGGCGATGTGGAATTTTACTATTTGCGTAATTTTTGTTTGCTTGTTTTGTTTTTGGCCGGCAGGCCCATTCCTCACTTGACCCATAATCATCGCTAGACACAGACGGAAGTTGGAGCTGAATCGCAGTTCGTCCTTTACCAGGTACAATTATGTTCGTCCTTTACCAGGTGCAATTATGTTGCTTCTGGTGGGCTCTGTAGCAGTGCCTCCTTTTTGTTTGCATGCACACTTTCCTGCTTGGTACATGAGCCATTCTATGGAGTTATGCATGTAACTTTACACACAAGCTTTCTTGCTCACTGAGGACGCAGATCATCCACACGTCTGTAGGTCAAATACACCTTTCTCTGCATGGTAGATTGATCCAGGAACTCAGTTCTCGCCTCCGGGTACTTCGGGCATTTTCCTGAACTGTTGTACAAGTCTGCTTGCAGGGCAGCGCATCTCAACTGGCGGCAGTGCCCGTAGCTAAGAAGTCTACCACGCACCGCGAGTTGTACGACGCACCGCGGCAAGCTCTCGTGTACGGCAACGGAGGCCTCAGTGTGGCCTTCATGGAGCAAACTCGCGGGCCCTCTCTGGTCCCCTCGCATGTCATGCATGACACCCTCGGAGGTCCGAACCAGCTGAACGTTCACAGGCACAAGTACCGGGCAGATACCGGCAGCTCAACTCATTCCGTGGCGGTTTCAGGTGCGCATCTGCAGAGTTTTGGGTTTACATAGGTCATAATTCGATCTGCTTTTTCTTGTTGGGAATGATGTCAAACGGCAAGAACCATAATAGCAAGTAACAGCCGACACGAAGCAATTACTACTGGCCGCGAATTGCGGCTCGAAATATTTCCAAACCATAGTGCATTTGTTGGTCTTGTTCTTTCGTTCCGTGTGCGGAACTTTGCGGACCAGATTTTTCAGCACTGTTTACGTCATCGATTCCGATGTGTTACGTCATGTGATGTTGGTGCAGTGCCAGAAGAGGAGCATCCGCTGCCGCCCGGGCCGTCGAACAGCGCTATCACCAAATCAGTGGACACCACTTCTCACAGCCAGGTAGCCCCTCTCGGTTCACAACAGACCTTTTGCATGTCATATCCTTCCATTCTATGAAAGGATTACGTCACGGTTCATTCAGTGCTTATGCAGAAAACTTGTGTTGAGCAGAAAGAGTGTCAGAAATGGTTTCATTTGGGGTTACGGACAGGTACCGAGGTAGCCCCCACCCTCTCAGTCACACATTCCCCCTCCCCTCCTCCATGCTCTATACAGGGGAGCATGATTACGTAAGTGGATATGCCCTCTCACAGTTAGGTAGCCCCTCAGTCTCCACGGGCCGCTTGCCTGCTACTTTTTTACTGGTTGTCTGAGGGATAGTGTTCATGATCGGGGAATGCTTTCAATACTTTGAAGCGTTCAGTATGGGTCGAGTTTCATGCCACAGTTCAAGATTTTCTGTCGTGACCAATGCAGACGTTACGCAAGTACGGTAGTTTGGATAATAGTGGCCGACAAGACTATGCTCCTGCTAAACGGTCGTTCTGCATGAACTGGTGAATATAACATGTTACTTGACTTTTGCTTTTTGGGTTGATGCATTTGCAGTACCTTGCCCGGTTTGTAAACACACCAAATCTGTATTTGTACATTCTTCATTTGTAACACTGGCCGACTTTTTTGGGGACACTTTGAATCAGCAGACGAACTTCATTTCGGCTTTAAAGTGACGCCTCTTATTGTTTGTGGTGAACTTCAATCATCTGCATCAGGTGCACCCCTCGGAACCCGAACAGAAGTGTGAAAACATTGCCAACCGCTGGTTATGTCATGTTTTTTTTTCTTCTTTTGGACACATGCACATGCCTTTACAAACCGGAAAGTGGTTATGTCATGTTACACACCATGCTGTTCAGGCAAGTCAAGTGGTCGCTGTGGATGAGCTGTCCAGAGATGAGAAGCTTCTGACCACTACCGTGAAGGCTCATGCACCTCCAAGTGATGCAAAGCTGGAGGATAGGAAGGCGTTTTTGAAGGCACAACTTGACGGCCTCATTTGGGCCACCCTTCTGGACACCCTCACTCTTACTACTGGCAGAAATTCACGCATGAGTGGTGGTGCGTACTACCTTTAATACTGTTATATTTACAGACCTTAAACGTGGTTGTAGTGTGGTGCCATTCGACTGTTGTGCCATTCGAGTGAAGTGGTGGATGTTTTGTGTTAGTAGTTGCGTTTGGCTATTTGGGTTCATGCCTATTCACCACCTTTCCGGTTTGTAAGGACATGGTTGTCGTGTTCGTGTTATGTAGGTCTGTACAAAAACCGATATGTTTGAAAATATCGGTACCGATATCGATATTTGTGCCGTAAACGAAATATCGGGTTCAACCGATATTGCGATATTTAACCGATACGCAGGCCAGTCTTGGCATCTTGTCTCTCGCCTTTTGAGTTCTGCATGGCGTGGAACATCACCCGGCAAACGACTCGAGGTGAACTCATAAACTGTAGGTAAGTTATCAGCAGCCGTAGCTTGCTTTGCGCTTGATATATTCCTTTCCCTGTGCCTACAGAGTCATTCGAATTTCAAAGTCTGAACATATGTGCACACTGTGTGCAAGGGTGTGTCGGAGGCACCGATACAACTACAAAATATCGGTCCGATATATCACCGATACGATATATCGCCGATACATCAAATACCGGGTCATGTACAGCCCTAGTGTTATGCAAGTAACCATGGTCAGATCTTGTCTCACAGAGATCGTGACGTTGAGGCAAACAGTCAAACAGGTTCCCGTGCTCTTTAGTTGTGCGTTGCAATATTTGCGATTGACTACCAGCTTATAGTTAATCGTTGCCTTGCACAGAGTACTTATTCTGAGGTTTCTGTGCTCCTGATTTTCTGGTTCTTTGGACATCGTCATCTGTTTCCTTCAAATTCTGCGTTGCCAAAACCTTGGGCTGGGTTTGATAGAATTGTGTAAAGTTACAGGCACAACTCCATAGAATGGCTCATGTACCAGCGAATGGAAAACTTGCGCCAAGGTTGGTAGGAGTTCATTCTGAGAACCTCAAGTTGTGAGATAGCCAAGCACCGCATGCATGTGATATATGCATGCAGGTCAAGCAGTGGTACAGATCGCAGAGGACCGCAAAACTCGCATTGAGTACGCTATGAAGTTCTTCCTGTCGCGCGCCGCGTTTGAGCATGAACTTCAGCTCTATGTGGATAAGACGCAACCACTGGGAGCGTTGCTACCGGAAGTTCACAGTATCATAGACCCTGAAAAGACTTCATTCAATGATGCCGCTGGAGTGCCGCTACCCCCTTGCATTGTCATGGAGAAAGGCGAGTCTCTCGATAAGTGGGCTGCCAGCTGCACAGATGGTTTGGATATGGTGACGGGGTTGCAGGTGTGATGTTTTTCCCTTGGATATGTAATGTTTTCAAATTGCTGGACATACTGGTGCGTACATGTGCTCGTGGATACATGTTTGCACCACATTAACAGATGCTCACTGGACTGTAGGTTCGATTTCGTGTTCACGTGGAGTGTTGTGTGTTGTAACAACAAACGTTCAATCGGCAGCATTTTTTTCAAAATGTGTTCAAATCTGTACGCGTCCGTAATGCAAACTAGCAGTTTGTAAAGTTTTTGGAGAAAAGTGATAGATTTGGGGACCAGTCCCATGGTGTTGCCGCAGCGCCAGCATCTGGTTCTAATGCAAAGGTCCTTTTGTGTTCGATGCGGTAGCTAACTGGGGTTATGCATACTACGCCAACCTACCTGGTTGCAGAAAATGAACAGATCTTGGGAAATACCCGAAATTTGTACCCAATTGCAAATCTCCATTTTCCAAAACATGCTTGCAGGTGCTGACTCATGTTGCGGAGCGGCTCAGCGACTTGCATGCAGCAGGGTATGCCCACAGAGACATCAAGCCCGGCAACATCATGTGGCTCCCGAGAAAGAAACGATGGACCCTCATCGACTTTGGCTGCGCGGCAAGACTTGGATCCACCGCTAGTAACAGCTTCACCCCGGTCTTTGCGTCACCTGAGGTCATTGTGATTTACCAGGAGGGTGCGCTTGTTTCCGTCTCCCACGGTCACTTTGCATAGCTGCGCACACGCACGAATGCCACGCATGCATTCGGGCGCACAAGTACCTATCTCCCGTATGGATTCAGCTGCACATACATGCATCGCACACATGCATTAGGACGCGCACACACCCATCTCCCACATGCATTAACGCATGACCGTGAGTAGTTCGGGGCCGATCACCTTCGTCACGCGGGAGCATGCGTTGTGTGCAACGCATGCATGCGTTAGTGGCGCATAACCATGCACGGTGTTACCTTTTCACAACCGGAAAGGTTTCATACTCTGTTTTCGCAACCCCAGTCTTGAATATTTGTGCCACAAAACATGTCATACAATCCTCCACTCGGCGCTGCAGAATCGCATTGAAATGTGCATGCATGCATGCAGGAACCAAGCAGATTTTGGTTACCCCAGCAATGGACTCCTGGAGTGTTGGCATCCTTGCGTTGGAGCTCTTCACTGGAAAACCCTCCTTCTCCCGATTTCAGACCAGGGCAAAGGTGTGAGGCGGCCAAAACCTTCAATTCCAGGAATAATAAAAAGCACTGTGCATTTTGGGTCCTTGCAACCACTGACACTACACATACATGCCACACATGTACCTGTGTGAGCCTGCGACATAGGCCATTTTCGGCCGCATCTGCATGCCCGATAAAGAAATATGGCCTTGGGGGTAACAAATCAAGTACACAAAAACCCCAAAAACTCGAGCAATATCCCCTGCCAGCTTAGTTCTTTGTCGGAACAATCCATGCTCAGTGTTCTTACAGCTTCTACCTCAGCACCACAGTGGCAGCATTCATGCAATTTGTCACTTTGGACTGATGGCCAGTGGCAGCATTCATGCAATATGTCACTTTGGACTGATGGCCAGTGGCAGCATTCATGCAATTTGTCACAGACTTCCGATGATGCATGGTGCCGTAGCGCTCACTCGCTGACTGCTGCGTTTGTGATATCTGAAACGACTAGGTTTTTAGCGTGGTAGAAAGGTTGTTCTGTAGCATAGCTGTACTCCAGCTGCACCGTGCTTGGCGCCTGTGACTGATTGGGCTGCACTTATTGGTCTGCACTGTTTGGGCTGCACTTAGTCTGCAACGTTAGACCAAGTTCCCCTGTTCCGTGAAGCCTTGCAGGGCATAGTAGAAGAGGACTCTGCAGCTGCGATGCACGATCACGTGTTTCGGCTGCACTTAGTGAGCTGACCGTTCCCCTGAGAATGTGCTAGTACATCACATGACAGATGGAGTTCGTTCGAATATTTGTAGTAGCTACCACATGCCAGATGGAGTTCGTTAGAATATTTGTAGTAGATACCACGTGACAGATGGAGTTTGTTCGAATATTTGTAGCAGCTACGTCGGCAGGAGGCAGAGGAGCTCCAAGATTAGCACGGATAGTAATCAGCAGGCAACAAACAAACAGCTGCTTGAGCATAACTTCACATAAATTTCACTATACTTCAGGCGTAGGAACAGCAGGCCCGGCCGAGATTGCTGTATTATTCGACATCTCGTCGCTATCTGCATGCATGTATGCATGTGGGACACCGAAATAAACGGCAACGTCATGGTGTGCATGCATGCAGACCATGGCGATGATTACGGGATTTGATCCGGCCCCATGGGAGGCTGAGGCCACACGTGGACACATTTTGCAGCGCCTCGGAAGCTTGAAAAAGCCCATTCTGAAGCTTCTGGATCGAGATCCTCTCACAAGGCTGACAATGGATGAATTTCATGAAGCTTGCTGCCGAGTTTTGGCGCTGACATCAGATTCCAACTATTCGGCTGTTTTGTACTGAAATTTTGCAACCAATCAGCTGCTCTGAAATGTCTGTTTGGTGAGATTCAGACGGAATTGCAGCAAAGTTTGCAGTCGTTCAACATTTTCCTGTTTTCCAGCTCTGGCATGCATGCATGAATGCATGACAGATTTACATTTCCAGCCATGCTGGGGCCATGTGGCCACAGGTAGTTTTGCAACCCACATGTGGGTTTGATTTGATCACGTTTGGTGACATACATTTTGATATGAGCATATTCATAGATCGATGTTTTCAGTGCCCTTGATGAGGGTTTTAGCCAGGCTTGCCGTCAAAAGCGGTGTGGTATACATGCATTGTGGTGCTGTGCGTCATCGCTATGCTTGGACTGTTTCCTGCGGAACTGTGATGGGCAACTTGGATCGCTATACTTGACTTGTATCGAAGGCAACAGTAATGAGCACCACTACATTCTGGTACATCCGTGCCGTGCCACTATCGATGTAATTTTCATCCTGGTACATGTCACAGCGGGTATTGGTGTGACATATGGTTAGGCCTGGCACAATATACGGATCGCAAGCGAGATTATACAGAGTGGTGACACACATATGCCCCACAAACACGCAAGGGGCCCACCAGAGAAGACGCCACAACTTACATACACAAGCCACACGTCAGCATTATGGCAGAGGCACAACACTGCAGAGCACGAATGGTCTACGGCCGTGGGAGAGAGCGGTTGGCCACATCGTTCATTGGCACAAGGAGCGGTGCAAGGAGCACAAGGAGCGGTGCCCGACACGTATCGAAAGGACAGACCATATCAGGGAACATAGAGGCCGAGGGGTGGCCACAGGAGGCGGGACAGGAAAGGGACATGGAGCCAGGAGTCGATGATGAGGTTGGCGGAGGGAGGCCGGAGCGGGGAAGCAAGATGCAGACATGCATCCATCACCTGGCACAGCAGGAGATTGTTCATTGTTCAAGAAGTCACTGACACAGAGCCTCTAAACTCAAGCAGCGACGCAAAGACGAGAAGTAAGATCCATGCAGCACCTGCTACGAATGACGCAGCACAGAAAGGTTCGCCAAAGGGAGCAGCCATCCACCGCAACAGACAACAGGATTGCTCTGCATCAATTGGCAAAAGACAGCTGTAGGCAACCCACCCGTCCTCTGGCCCCCCCAACCCCATACGTGGTCATTTCACTGCGCCTCGGTCAGTGACAGTTCACACCGAGAAGCATGTGTACACAGTGACAGTTTTACACTGCGTACACAGATGCATACACAGATGCAGGCGGCGCTGCCAGCGGCAAACAGGCAGCAGGGTGCGACGCCGAGAACTTGGGGGCGTCAGGAGGTGGGGGCCATGTGGCGCGGACGGTCCAGCAGCGGGGGCTGGTAGATGTGGAATATCTGGAATATCTGGTGGGGTGCGGAGTGGGGCTGAAGGGAGGAGCAGTAGTGACGTCGATGGGGCCATGGTGGTGTGCTTGCTACGTGCTTGTTCTAGGGATATTAATGGGCTCAAAACCTAGTATTACTGATTCGGCTGTCGGAAGTGTTGAACAGAAAAAAATGTGTGTAAAGTTACAGGCTTAACTCCATAGCATGGCTCATGTACCAGCAAATCATCGCATGCCAACTTAGCTCGACCTCGCACAAACGACACAGGACATGCCACTACCAAAGCAACAACAGGGAATCAAGCTAGCCTCTCTACCCACATGGTGCACCAAGCCATGACAATTGAGTATAGGGACTCACTCAAGCCGGGGGAACGCGCCACAGACCTCAAATGTCCAGTGGTTAAAGTAGACTGGCTATGTTCAACAGTAACAGATGATGTAACACGTCACATCAGTACTGTTACGTCATTGCAACCTTTGTGGTTTGGTACTGCGTCATACTTGGCGTTGGTGTTCTCACTTCGAATATTCGTTCCAATATTCGCGTTCGAATATTCGTGCTTGGCAACCGTGCCCCTGCAGATGTGAACACACTTCGTGCCGGAGTGCTGAGTCACTCTCGCTGGCGTGGCAGATATATCGACAGTTGTACAGCACGGCAGTACACAAAGCCACTGTCAGTGTTACGGTAACTCAGTATCCATGTTGCACTGATCCCCCTCATCTGCGTTATGTCCGCACAATCCGTTGCACGATGAACCACTAAGTTCTGCATTCGCCATTCTATGGAGTCATGCATGTATTTTTTCACACCATTTGTACACATGCAATCGGTGGTTCGATTTGCTAGCTTCAGTGCCGCAAATCACCACCCGCCGGGAGGCATGGCAGCAGCAATCGGAGGTGAGAGTGGTAGGTGGTGACAAGAAAGTGTTCCTGCAGATGCTCCTAGTCCTATGCGATTTGTGTGCATCCGTGCCGCGCCACTATTGATGAAATTTACACCCGAAGGTGAGCGGCCACAAGTTGCGGGCGGCACTGCAACTGGCAAACAGGAAGAGCTCAGGGGGGCCGAGGCAGCAGGGTGCCACACTGTGCAGACGAGGGCGGCGGGAGGCGGGGGCCGTGCGCCGCGGGCGTGTCAACAGCGGGGGGTGGTAGATGTGTGGAGTAGATGGAACAGCTGGTGGGGCGCGGGGATCCCGCACGGGGAGGGGGTGAAGGGAGGGGTGTTAGTGACATCGATGGGGCTGTAGTAAGCAGCATGGTGGTGCGCTTGCCACGTGATTGCTCTAGGGATAATGCTGCGCGCAAAGCCTTGTATTAGTGATTGGATTCTTGTAACAGGTGCTGTAACACGTCACAGCAGTGCTGTTACGTCATTGCAACCCCTGCGGTTT
This sequence comes from Ulvella scutata, assembly GCA_032359135.1. Taxonomy (NCBI): domain Eukaryota; kingdom Viridiplantae; phylum Chlorophyta; class Ulvophyceae; order Ulvales; family Ulvellaceae; genus Ulvella; species Ulvella scutata. Next base: position 15,682 of record JAUMHD010029861.1, on the reverse strand, counting down.
AGAACTGAGCCATGCTTACTGTACGTTTTATCACTTCGTGCTTGGCAACCGTGCCACTGCAGGTGTCAAAACAACACACTCCGTGCCTGTTGAAATTTGAACACTATCGATGTAATTTTCACTTCGTGCCTGATTACCGAGGCACTGTGAATGGTGAGAAAGTGGCATCGATAGTAGCGCGGCACAGTAGCACACTAAGACACCGTCCATGCTGTATTATTTGAGTAGCCATGTCGTACGGTTTCCCGTTCATGTTATCTCCACACAATCCGGTACACGAAGGATCACTGAGTTCTGTTCAGATACAGTTTCTGCACATACAACACAATTGTCTTCTGTCTACATGACACAATGTTGATGTAACGATCTGTTTTCAAAATCTACTTATGCAACCCGATAAGTTCCAATATTCAACACCATCAACACTCCATCCACTGAACAGCCCTCCAGACATCTTGAAACGTTTCGAAAAGCAACCTGTCCATCCTCAGATGCAACACTCCGAGATATCCGTTCACACCGTGAACTGTCATTTAGCACCTTGAACCATATGATCACACCGTGAACCATCAGTTCGCATCGCATTCAGTGCAAACTCAAACTGTATCCAGCGAGTTCTGCTCCCATCATGAAGAGAGATATGTACACGATCATATCAAGAAGTCGGTACACGAACGCCACAGTTTCCTCAATACGGCCAGGTGTCCTCTTGTGCATGCGCTGAACTTTCTCAGCTGCCGATACCGCTATCAAACTACCGCTATCGATATGGATGCAGACATAACACAACAATGCACACAACAACCGTTTCTCTCCAATAGCCACGTATAAGAAGAGTTGCACAAAGAAATACTATCTGCCAAAAAGGAGGCACATGCATTGATGCAGCCAACGGAGATGCGGTACAAAGACCTGTGCCAACCTACGGTTGCGAATTCGCCAAATTGTGCATTTTTATACACGAAACAAATCAAAGTTTCTGGGGGATGTAGTGCCCATAAAAGAGTATCTAAAGGCCCATCACAAAGGATCGTACACGAAAGTATACGTTTCCTGCACTGCCCTCCGTATAATCTCACATGCCCGCTGTATATTGGGCCCGGCATATGTACAGACCACCTGGAAGAACTAAGAAAAATGAAGTACAAAGACCGCAGGGCACAGAACCCTAGACTGCAATACAATGAAAACCCCGGCATGTAATAACGAGCATGCATCTGTTCCCCTAACCCCCACACCAAGCTCAATCACAGCGCACGGAGGGGGGGGGGGGGGGTGGTGCAATATGACATGACACGTTTCAGCTGCGAAGACTTCAGAGCCACCGGAGGCAGTCCAGTTCAGAACAAAGGCCAGGGATCGCCTCGCTGCTTAGCTTCACCTGAGATGCTTATAAGCCGTGGCAACTGACCATGACATGCATATCAACCAACATTATGAAAACAAATGAGACGTATGCTGCCCCCGGCCCAACCCTGCCTTGAACCCTACGTCCCCTCACGCCGGGGCACCAGATAGGTTGACGTGAGCCATTAATTCAATGCTGCTGCGATACCAACCTGAAACCTGAAACTGATTGTGATTGGCTACGCTGGACAGCAGTGCGGTCACAAAACCAAACCACGGGGCAGAGTGTAAGTTACGTAGCATCTCGGACGCGGACGATGAACTCAAGATGCTACATGCATAAACTTGCGTGCTGAAGCTACTTGTCACGACGCGTCTACAAGCTTTCGCTGCGACGCGTCTCCTGACTCAGCAGAAGCGACGCGTCGAGTGCCGCAGGCATGGACAGAACCGCCATGCATGTGCGGAGCACTGTGGCCATGGTGGGTCGTGAAGCGGCGTCACGGGACAGCATCAGCAAGATCACGCCGCGAAGTACGCCGCAGGATTTGTGAAGCGCGGCGCGTACAGCGGGAAGTTCCCAAGGGGCTTGCCTCGTTCCCAATATCATCTCCAGCACCTACATGCGAAGAGTGGACTGGTTCGTAAGTACATGTAGGTATATTATAAGAACATACACTATTGCGCAGGAATCTGGCAGCACACTTGAGACGCCTGCTGGGAGGGGAGTGGGGGGGGGGGGGGTAACGTGTTCGCACCTCATGAGGGGGGGTCGAGGGGGGGAACACGGAGGCCCCCGAAAACATCTCAACAGCTACAACTCCTAAGCTCCACACATCAAGCGCTTCCACTGCAACGACGCTATGGCTTCCATGCATGTGTGCCTGCATCATAAAAATGCTTACGCCAGAATGTCAATGCTCTTACGATACAATGCACGACACATACACATGCGCACATGCACACACACAGACACATGCTTAGGGCACATACTGTGCGTTCAAGTGTTATCTAGGGCACTTGGTACGAGGTACTGACATTGGCTTCCAACACGGTTGTATTGTGCCGTATTTGGAAGATGAGGGTTTTGTGCCTGATGCCGTGAGCACAGGCATTATCAAGGTCTTAGGCCTACAGCGCAGTTCCCGCAACCAACTCACACACGCACACACAGCCACAACAATTGCACGTGTAGTAGGTTAGGATGCTGATTACGTAAACATTACCTCGATGACTTCAGGGGGAGCGTAGGCGGTCGTGAACGCCATGGGAGCCTCCTGTCCAATGCATGCTGCACATGTATAGTCGACGATAGTCCAGCGCTTGCGGCTTGGTAGCCACACGATGTTTTGAGGTTTCACATCACGGTGCACGTAACCTGCCTTATGCATGTCTCTTAGGCAATGTGCGACTTGAGTCAGAACCTGCATGCATGCTGAACATGTCACCTAAGTTCGCACCGAGAAGAAAACAGAGCAAGGCCTGCTGTTAATCAGGCACCTTGGTGGACATTTTGTCTTTGTCCCTCTTGGCTATTTGGGCTCACGCGTAGTCACTACCTTTCCGGTTTGTAAAGGGGGGGAGGCATCAGGAACCTTGCCCGTTACATATTTATTTACTTTTGAATTGATTCTGCTTCATCCGAAGTTGATTACATCACAAAACACGGCAGAGGGGTGAAATATGTCTCAATCAATGTGCGCTTGGCATGAGAACCTGCATGCATGCTGAACAGGTCACCGAAGTTCGCACCGAGAAACACATGAAGGTGGCTGTATTGTATCAGGCACCTTCCCTGTACAACCCGTCTTTTACTATTCAAAGGATTCTGGTCGATCCGAACTTGTTGACATCACAGCAGAAGCCGTGGGGTGAAATGGATCTCTGCTCATTAGACGTTTGATAAAACTGTTTGAAATCGGACAATTATTTCAGCCCAAAACTTGGTGACCGTTTAAGTGATAAGTCAGCATGCCCAAAGCAGTAGACGTTCTGTGGATGGAGTTTCCTTTAACTGGGATCATTGAGCAAAGCATGCTTGTTCGACATGGCCAGTCTACTTTAACCACTGGACGTCTGAGGTCAGGTGTCCAGTTGCTAGAGCAGACTGGCTATGTTCAACAATGTTCCACAATGCGAAATGCCCCCGATACAAACCAGAAAAAGGTAGTGGATAGGCATGGACCAAAATGGCAACAAGCAAATAAAACAAATTATCCAGCACTTCACTCGAATAGCACAACAGCACCATCACGAACGATTTTCCTAGCACTCTTAGCCAAACTGCGATAGTGATGACGAAACACAATGCCACTACTTTGTGCAATGCACACATCATCTGCTCTAAAAAAACAGAGCGGAACAATCTGTGCATCAGGAAGGCTGCAAAGATCAAAATACACGCGAAGACAAGAGAAAACAATCATGCAAGGGAACGTCGTGGCATTGTGTGCCGTCATCACCACCGCAGTTTGGCTGAGAGTGGTGGGAAAGGTCTTTGTGATGGTTCTCGTGTCCTGTGTGGGTGAAGTGATGGCTAGTTTGCGTTACTTGACTTTGGGCTTTTGGATGCATGCCCATTCAGGTTGTACTATTATTCAGGTTGTAAGGGTTGCATGGCAAGGTAAACATACCTGGCAACTGGTGATGAAATCAATCCCCTCAGCCCACACGCTACGCCCAACCCCTACCTCGCCTACCTCTGCTCGCCCATCGCCACCCCCCCACTCATCCAGAGGCTGTCCAGGCTCCATCACAATGCATGGCGGTAGCGAAAGCACACCCCCTTCCGCATTACGGAAAGCGGGTGCCCCAACTTCTGCAGAACCCTCCGTCGGTTCCTGCCGGAGAACCCTAGGGTTAGGGTTTTCGGCCGGTCGCACGATCAGCCGCAGAGGGGGTAGGAAACTTTTGAAGGGGTGGAGATGGTTGTTGTACAGAGCTGCTTCGTATTCGAAAGCTGACTGGGAGAGAAAGAACTTGAGTGCATGGCGGGTTGTGCTTGTTTTGCTTTGCGCAATTAGGACCACTGCAGCACCTGCAATGACACAGTATCAAATTATTACCCCGTTACGAACCAGAAAGGTGCTTGAAAGGCAAGAAACCAAAAACCAAACCAAAAAAAACCAAACCGGGGACCACGAAACTCCTCTAAAGTGTGTCGACGTCAGCACCCCCGAAGTGTTGGGACTTGAGAACAGTGTGCTTTGGACACGTTAGGATTCATATTCGACTGCGAGATCAGCCGGTGTTCAGTGCCATGGACAGCACCAATGATGTGAAAAATGCTGAAAATTGCCCCCGGACTGACCCCCCAGAACCCTGGAAATTTTGAAAACAGCATATTTTTTTAGGTGCGACCTTTTTTTAACATCGATGAAACTTCACAGGCTATCATACGTATTGCCCAGACATTCCAGCGGGCTGTATACCACGGGATGTGGAGGAAGATATCAGATCGACTTGGGGGTTCGGGAAGCAATTGAAAACAATTGAACACACAAAGAAACACCGAATGATCGTTTTGGGTAATTTATAGCACCCAAACTTGGTCACCCATCCCTACCACCAAAGCGTTTGTTGCATTTGCTCTCTCCCCCGCGTCCTTTCAATGTAATCACCACAGTTGGGGGTTCGGGAGAAACTGAAAACTACACACAAAGAAACAATGAATGACGGTTTTGGGTAATTTATAGCACCCACAGTTGGTAACCCCTGGGTACGTACCTCCATCAAGGCGATGTTCACGACCTCCTACAGCCGCTAGCACCTCGCCCAATACTTCGATATCCCCGAGATAATCCAATCTTGCATGCAGATCCTCCCGGCCAAGATCCCATTGATCACGATCCTCGCCGCCGTGTTCATACATTTCCGCGGAATCTTCCCCGTTTCTTGGGTGGGTCTCCATCGTGTGATCATTGAAAGTTTGCTGATGTCTCCGTTCCTCTTCTCCTTCACACTCACCTTGCAATTCTTCGGCGTTTTGCAGGTCTTCGTGAGGCTGTGAGCTTGCTCGAGGGACAGATGCAGTGGCGGCAACGGCGATGGCGGCGCCGCTGTCGGTGGGTTGTCGCCGTACTTCCGCCGCACTCGCCCGATCAAAAGTCCGGTTGCTCAGCATTCGAGATGTTCTGCGTGAGCCCAGAGCCATACTCCCAACCGAAGCAGATGGAAGCGTCCGCGAGATGCTTTGGAGAAAAGTAGGCGGGGGTTCATTCCGGGGCTGCGTGATGCGGGGGTGTGCGGCGCCGTCGTTGGTAGTGGCTGTGACACTGCGGTCTGCGATTGCCGCCAACGAACCTGCGCAGTTTTACGACATGATATTGACAGTCGACAGTGGTTTTGTGAAATTCGAGTGGAATGGTGGATATGCTGTTGCAATTGCTGGTGTCCCTTTCGAGTGCCCCTTTCGTGTTGGCCACACGCCGCAGCCCTTCATGCTTGCCAACGCGGTCGCGAACGGCGTGGTTAACAATTAGCTCATTTGTCCTTCATGTGCCAGTTGCTGCTGGATACAGCAACATCTGGTGAAGACGTAGCGGGGTACTATGAGACAATTCTGTGACGCAACCTGTGTTTGTTCAATTCATTTTCATCTCATCTTGCTTTTGCTTCATAGATTTTAATTTGTTGTTTATTTTGGCGTTGGCAAGGTTCAGTGAGGTGCGTACACAAAGCGTACCAAGGTACCCCGAAACGCCCATTGCTGCGAAAAAATGCTTATTTCGTAGCGACACCGACTCGATTCGTGTGCAAACTTCTCCATAAGCTCCACAGGAATGTTGTTGTGAACACTGAGATCGAGAATTAAGCGTGCGTGTTTCGAACTTGTGCTGGGACCAGGTTTTGTCGTGCTTGGTACTCCTTAGAGCAGACACATATGTCGAACAGGTACATGGTTCACCTTTAATGACTGTACATATCATACATCGGCTATGTATTGATCCGTTTTGAATATCCAACCGCATTATACCAGGTGAACAGCTTGATCACGTAGTCCGTGCTGCCTCGGTATTTTCCCACAAACATCAGCTGACTGCGTTGCGAAACTCCAATAAAGCCTATCATGACATGCTGGTGTAGGATTTTGAGCCTGTCACAGTAGATGTGCTGGGCTCCGTAACGGAGAGGCCGACAGCTTTTGCTGGGAGTATTGATTCCCTGAACAATCACACAAAAGACGCACTGATGGCAAACAAACAACAGAGGTACAACATATCAGTAGAAGCATGGTAATAATCATGCAAACTGCACACGGTTGTGGGTGTTTGGCTGTACGGGTGCAGTGTGCTGCACACTGCGACACAACGACAATGTTGCTCCAAGACAGTTCTAAATGATCCAGAATTCAAGTATCATATGTAAATATTTCCTAGGTGTGGTTTCAGACTGGCATGGACGGTGGTGCATGGCTGATAAGGGCCAAATGCTCCATATGTCGCATATGTCAACGAAGCATTCATGTCCACGAATCCCAGACGCCAATCTGAGATCTCAGTCCGATGCATACACATCATATATGTTTAGTGTGCATGCCATGCAGGCGGCGCACGTGTGCTATGACGGTTATTTGTTTTTTCGTGGTTTGTGGGGGGTTGGTATGCTGTGCGTACATCCAGTGTATCCCACTAGTGCACAAGATTTTGTAAGGTTTAAAGCAGCATGCATGTGCCTTGACAGCATGCATACACAGAGCAGGCGAATCAACAACAAACACACACGCACACACGTGGTGAAAAGCCTCACCTGGAACCCCTGGAACAAACGTGGTGTGAAAGGATCTCGTAAAAACATCCCAGCCAGTGCCCCGGGGTGGCGGCGCTTCCGCTTTCTTATTGTATGACACCAGTGGCAACGGCCTCCTTCCAGAAGCTTCCGAAGAACCTTTTGCGACGCTCGCAACATGCGTTGAGGTAGTCGAGGGTTCACGAACTGCTCTCGCAGACCCTAATAAATTGTCCAGCGTGCCGATGGTTGTGCCGAGGAATTCGTGCTCATGCATGTGGCCCAATGGCATGCAAAGTCCGTCAGCGTGCGCATCGATGACGTCCGGAACGCTCCCTCCTGAAGGGCATAGACTTGAACCCTTCCCTGCATTGCAGGCATGCATTCGTCATTTGAAATGCACGGCAAAGTAATGTTACGTAATAGGTGCCCAAAACTACAAGTGCTGGTGCCATACGAGGGGGTATGCTAGGAAACGAACGAAGAGAATAGTAAAAAAGGCGATCCTTGAACTCAGCGTTACAAGCCTGACAGGATATGAAAATGAAAGAACCGAAATCTGATGAAATCCGTGAAGTAAACAAATCGCAGCCCGCATCCAAGACAAGCCATTCCTAGGATTCGGTCAAGCCGCTTAAGAAGACAGAATGTCTCTCACGGTTACTAAAGGGTCCGAATGTCCCTGACGGAAGGACACTATACAAGGGGACAAAACATAACTGTATTATGGCCCAAAACTGTGCCCATAACAGCTCACCTGCAGGAGTAGCCCCCGTATAAGGGGGCACGCCACTACCCCACCGCTGGTCCAGGAGATAGCTGCTGTGGCCACAAGCGGCAACGTGCGTGTTGGTGGGGTGCTTGGAGGACAAAAAGGACCCCCAGAACGAGAACTTGTTGGATTCCGGTCTCTCCAGAACTGGGCCAGATGGTGTTTTACGATTGCCAGTCGCTTGTTCTCCCCTGCAGACATCAGCACTGCATGTATATGGTAGCCATAGGAAAAACAAATGGCATTTAATCTTCCATTTACAAACCGGAAAGGTCGTGAATAGGCATGAACCCAAATGGCATTGAATGTTGTCCTCGTCAATAGCCAATCTTCATTTATTTGGTTGTAACATCCCACACCGGATATAGGATATTACGTTGCAATGCAATCTTGTGCAGTTAATTGGAACTGCATTCAAACATCCAGAGACAAAGTTACGTACCTTGTAGTAAGCTTACCCAAGCCAAAACTTGCGGCGTGAGGTTTGCACGCCCAGACGTCATTGAGAGTGTCGCCACCCTCGGACCCACAAACAACCCCACAGTCAACAGTACCCCCTGTAAAGCTCCTCTCAGAGCTCGCCTCATAGCCTGACGCGTACGTCGAATTCGGCTGTAGCACCCCAGACACTTTGCAGCCCTCAGACAAATTGCCTTGTGCCTCGTGTGCGTACGCTGGGGTCTGCGAGCCAGAGAAAAAAAGTCAAGTTAGAGCCCAGGAGCCGATAATGTTTGTGCATTGTTTTGGGAATCTCATTAACAGAAGTGCACAAGACATGAACAGAAGGCGCTTGTACCATCACATAAACGCACTCTGGCCTGATAACATACTTCGTTAAACTTAGAACTATCCGATTCTTTAGGCCTCCTTAGAAAACCACATGGATGGTTGGTAATACCAGACTGAGTGCACAAAAAAAGTTTGAATGTGTTCAGAAGAGTGATTACATCGACAGGGGCGAAGGAAACCAGAAATCAGGTTAAATAGCAATAGCTGGAGGAACACCAGCGCCCATGGCACGATAACCGATCTCAGTGAGGCGCCCAAATAAGGGTATGTCCAGAAGAGTACGCAGATTGTTGTGCAGATGGAGTAGAATTCTGAACCGGAAACGTACTGAACTTGTTACCCAAACGGCAAAAACAAGAAAGGCCGTGGGGGCCAATAAAAATAGACAACAAACACTTCACTGCAATAGCACACAAAACGTAACAAGGTCAACAACATACCGATCTGGTTTGAAATTCAGTGTGTTCAGAGGTCCGGGTGTAGCTATCCTGGCCCTGAACAGTAGAGAACCTTTTCGAGGCAGTTTTGGGCGAGAAATATGGGTCCTTGGAGCGGCTGACGTGGCCCAGAGACTTCAAGCCGTCTGTGGTTGTGCTGCTGTTCCTTGTTGTCATTGAGATGTGGTGCGAAGGATCGCTTGTTGTGACCTGGCTGTCCCGGTGCTGGAATTTTCGCTGCATGATGCATGGCTGTCATGCATGTGAAAACCTCGGCTTGCGAGCACGTAAAACTACGTCCTAGATGAATACACTGTTGTCAGACCAGACTTCAATGTTTGTTAAAACGCAAACAGGCAGTGGAGCTGAACCAGAGCATGCATGAACTAACTGGTTAACTACGTATGAACTGTCGAAAAGGAACCTGCTTAACGGCATGTTAATTGGTGAAAACAGAAAAAAAATTCGCAATAATCCGGTTCGAACTATCCAGGAGGTGGGAATCACACGCTTCATTTTGGACAAACCACACGTGTCGACCTTATTGGATCTGTTTGAATGATCCAAATGAACGTCAAGACAAGGTTCGTCATAACCAGATGTGTGTTACTGTACACCGCATGGGCTGATCGCGAACAGTTATGGTTCCGGTTACTTGAAAAGAGTACAATTCCTTGAGAAATAAGACACACCTTGGCATATCGTTGTCGAAAGCTTCTGACAAGCAGCCCGAAAGCGACTGCAAGAATGAAAATAACAATCAGCGTGCATGCGATTGCAATGCCTGCGACACCAGGTCCCCCCAAGCCACTGCCTTCTCCTTCTTCTTTCATCTGCACATCCATGCATCGGATTGGGTGCAGAAACGTGAAATGCTCATCTGTTTACTACACAGCATTTCAGACTAAGAGGAAAAGTGAGTGTAAAATTACAGGCATACCTCCATAGAATGGCGCATGTACCAGCAAATCATCGCATGCCAGCTGAGCTCGACCTCGCACAAATGACCGGTCGAACACGCAACAGTAGCAGGGTTCTGCAAATAACCCTACCAGAGTGCCCTAATTTCCCAAAACGTGAGAAGAGATAGTGGACTTTACACAATCTAGACTATTCATGGTGATGCTGACACTTCACAGTGTGAACCCTACCTGTTTCAGATCCAGAAAGGAGCGGTCTTGGAATGTTAGAAACGGGAATTCTCCATCCTCTGCAGTGGCCACAGGTGACGCCATGAAATAGGCTTCCTTGTCCGTACCCCACACCTGCGCCCCATCACCCTCACTATTTGAGAAAACCCGCGCCGCCTGTTGCGCCATGCTAACCTGCAAGTTGAAAGAACATTCTGGGACATTCTAGAGCCTTCGAGAACATTCCAGAGGTATTATGAAGTACCTGGCAACCAAAAAACGGAGAGCCAACACGACCACTGCCTTTCCAGTGTGTGAAAGGATGTGTTGTTAAACTCTAAAAGTAGCACGATAATACAAGTACATGGAAAGCAACACAGCACAGGGGTCAGATAAACAGCAGATTGTTGAAGGTGATAGGATGGTACCACAGCTACTTTTCACAAAACAGTATGTTCATCCTCGTATTTACAAACCACAAAGGTACTGAAAAGGCATGAACCCCAATAGCCAGACCGCCTAACACACAAGAGCCACCACTGCAATCAAAAGGCAGAACAGAAAGTCTTTCCCAACTCTCGTACAAGCACTGAAACTGCGATAGTTAGGCCGAAACAGAGATGAGTCAGGGCACAACTGATACAGATTCTAGCACACATAACTAAATACCAGAACACAATATGGCCACAGCTCTAGTATACCTACGTTTTAGGTCGAACTGTGGTGAACATGCAGCTCTTGTTACGAGAGCTATGGCTATGGCTCAGGTGTGATTCAAATCAAGCTCTGGTTGAAGTGAAACACAGGCCCTGGTGGCCCAAAAGACAAGGATCGTGCATTTTCATTACAATCAACCGTCACCCAACTATACTCTGATACCATGACTCTGACAAACCGGAAAGGTAGTAAATCGGCATGAACCCAAATAGCCTAAAGATCCAATAGCCCTGTTGCCAAGGTGGTGTTTGGGGACTGACCTTGCTGTGTATTGTATGGGGTGCAACGTTTCCAAAGAACGTGCAGCTGTCCAACATCGTGGTTGTGTAATCCGCGACATCCACCACCCCTGCATGCATGCGCGATCCGGATTCATGCATCACCATTGTATTATACGGGGACCCCTGTAGCCACTTTCCAAAAAAGGTTCCTATCGGCAACTATGCAACAACATAAAATGAATACATGGCAACGAATCCTAATGTTTTCGGGCAAAAAGTGCCGTTTACTTGTTGAAAGATCAGTGTGTTGGAATGTTGGTTGCATACAGCAGCAACCGATCATAACCAGGAAAGCCAGGTACATGCATTTACAACCAAACATGTTTCTTCTGCAGCCAAGCATGGTTTACCTTTTTACAAATCGGAATGGTGGAGAGATGGCCAAAACCCAAATATGCAAAACATAAATATGCAAAACATACTGAAACGAAGGACCAGAATTTCATTCAAACGGTACTACAGCACCAGGTGGGATAGTTAACGACTGGCCAACGGCCAATTGGGTGAGCGACGTGCCGTAAAGTACTCATGTTGAGGAGACATTACATGTAGAAATACATGACTTTCCGGGGACACCCTGATAGAAGAAAAAATTGCTGACAGTGGCTGAAATCAACTCGTCAATAACGATGTGCTTTTCCCCTCTGAGACATGACAAACCATCACATGACGAAAGTGTGGAACAAAGAACATGTGGCATGAAAACATGCGTCACTATTGCTGTGCATCATTGAGCTCTGCACATCTGAAATGATGGAGATAGGGAGAAACACCTTGCATTGAGCTTTTCACAGTGTTGTTCGCAAAGACACATGCACGAAAGGCTGCGGTGGTTGCATCGCCAAAAGTATCGTCAGATGGCATTGAAGAACTCTGCGCCACCTCCACCACTGGAACCCCACCTCCTAAGTTTGCGAATGTGGTATCTGCATGGTACACATGCATTGGGGACTAGATTTGCAACTTTGATCAGAACAACAGCAACATGTGTTTACAAAACCAGCAGATGAAACTTAGCGACACATGACCCTGTGGCCAGCGACCTTGCCCACATCAACAAAACACTATCAGTAACAACCCTACCTGATTACGGCATGTGCATCGGTGGTCTGAAAACGCTCCGTCACATGCAAGCGACAACAGAAATGCGAGAGGTTATATCTCAGAACTGAACATTCCATTATACGACCCAAAACGCAGCCCTCAGAAAAAAAACAAAGAACGAGACCAAAAAAATGCCAAAATATTATCCAAAAAAACACAACCGAACCGCAAACAGCCACATGCAGAGAACGCAGAACAACCAATCATTCACTTGAACAGCACATCTTTAACATCACGTTAGTATTCCCCAGAACTCTGACTTGACCTGTGACAGAAGTCCTGCTGCAGGAGAGCTGCAGCCAGTTCTTGAAGAAAAGTCAAAGGCAACAGCAGAATTGGTGGTGAAAGTTGCAAAGGACAAAGAACAGGCAGCTAGCGTCCAGTCAGTTGTTGAAAAGGATGCTGCAGAAGTGTTGGCTTTCCAGAACTTACGCTATTGATGGCCACGTCCACAGGTTTGCAAAAGACTTAAGATTCCAACCTGACCTCGGACACAAAATTAGGCACCAATCACTATCAGATGGTCCAAGAACGTAACTTTTCCGAGCCTCGTCTGGTGACGTAATACAGCGACACGTATTAATTTGTCTTGCCAATGTGGTATATACGCGCAATTTGACCGCATTGAAATTACTGCAGACATCAGAATTTTTTACAGGAGTTGAAACAAAATTGGTATAGTTTTGGGCGTCTACGAACCTTGCACAGCCACTCGAGACGAAACCCTCAAACCCCGGAGATCTGCTTGATCACTACCCTGTAGGGTTACATTACTAATCCACACCGAGGGCGCAGTGTCCAGAGGTGCACCAAATGTTATCCGCGCGACGTTGAGGCCTGTGCTCTGAGAATCCGGAGGGTTTTGGATTGGAACTTGGCGGAAATAAAGGCCATCTAACCAGAGCTTTTGGTTGGTGTCAGATTGAACTTCAAGTCCATTTCCATAGAAGACTATAAGACACTGGTGGGGCTTTCGGGGAAGGAGAGCCGGGCCAGAAAGGTTTTGGGTGATGCTGGAAGGAAATGGAGTTGAGCAGTTTCCCTGCAAACGAAGACGATTGTTCGTCATTTACTCATACTTGCCCTAGGGAAACAAACTTTCCCTAGGGGAAACATACTTCCCCTGGGGGAAACAAACTAGCGAAAGAACAAAGCCATTCAGCAGCAGCAGCAGGAGGCTTTGAACGCCGAAAGGTCTGACCGAAACCATTTATGAAGAAATGGACGCACTGAGGGGCAACAATTGCAAACTAAACTACAAACAGGAAAGATCACGAAAGCCACATGACGTCCTTAGCAGGACCCACATACCGTAGTGTTTGACCGCAACGTTTACAAAACTATGGATACACTTAGTGGCAAACCGGGGGCCAGTAAATCCAAATACCCAAAGCAACTCAAGCCAACAAACCCCCCACTTCACTAGAACAGCGAATCATCACTATCGCGAAACTCTTTCCCAAGGAAGATGAGTAGGCATGAGGAAATAATCAAACAAAGAAAGAAACAATGCTGGTCCTGTACATTCAGAGGTCGGAGAAAAAGCGGGAGATTATACCTACATGAGAGGGGGAAAGGGTGCATTAGGATTAACACGTCAATCAAATTCATAGGAATGAATCACCGATTTTTCGTGTGAGAAAAACATTCGTTGTCGGTACCTCGGAAGGAGCTGATGTTTTCACACACTGGACAGAGATGTTCACAACACCACTGGCTTTGGGGAAGTGCAAGCTCAGAATGACCAACATTTCCTGTGCAATATGTAGGTGGGTCGGTATAATAACTTAGGGTTCTGAAGTGACATGGGTTCACTTTACAAAAAAAACCGTGAACACAGACACGGCCTGTGTTCAATGTACAGGTGCGGCCTGACATGCTGGTGCACTGAAGCTACTTACGATTGAATATGATCTGGTGCCATTAGATGCTTGGCCTTGTCCAGCAACTATCTAAGAGGCATGGTCGGTTTAGCTGCGAAGCCGAAATGATGTAAAACGCTGTGAAACAGCGAAGCAGGGACATGGTCTTGGTGGTCGCAAATTCTATATTGCAGAATTCCTCCGCAATGGGCACATAAAACTGTCACTGGATGCACCTATAAAGGTTCAAGAGAAATTAGGCTGCATGTGTTGCGATACCAAGCTACTGCGCGTCCTGCCATCTGCACACAGCTTCGCGCATGCTAAGCAACACTCCAATACTGCGACACTGTGTGAGACCGCATATGCATCCTCAGAGTGGTGCTAGAGCTTGCGGCGAACAGTTGGGCAGATCGCTGTGCGCTTCGGAAGGCTGTTATATGTACTGCGTGCCCCAGGGCAATATCGACACACAAAGGAACCAGAAAGCCCGCAAACAAATGATACATGTGCTTCGTATTCAGTCGCAAGGTGCGCAGTGCGATCAGGTCTGGATGAAACACTTCATTGAGGGGTAAGAATTCACCATATCACAACCTAACTTCGTGTAGTACTTTACATACACCACCGAAAGGCCCGTCAGATATTCCAGGGAACGTACGCGAATTGACACCGTGCCGGAAAGCGGGATCGGTTGCCAAAGAAGCTCTGTTACAACTGGGGACCAAATGCTGAAGTCCAGGTGTTGCCGAACTTCGATATGCTGAACCCCAAGGCGCAGAGCTGCTGAGAAATCTGATGACTGCGTGACTACATGTGAGGGTGCGTCCTTTAGCATCCGGGCGTTGCCCATCCGCGATCGCGTCCGCATTTGTTGTATAGCTGACAATGTCCGCTCACAGGGATGCAAGCTGCACCGCCAGAGTCAGCTACAGTTGCCTGAGCCTAGGTGCACGAGAATCGTGCAGATAAATGTTGGGGACAGTGCCACGATATGATCGTGGTGCATTGTGCCAGTGCTTGTAATCTGATGATCTATAGCTGCCTACAGGTACACCAAACTGTGGCATAATGGCAACCTGCACGACCTCTGATTGACACGCGTCGTACTAAAACATCCATGCCACTCTTCTAAGATGTGGGCGGTTAGTTTACACTGTGCGGACAAAAGCAGCAAAGCTACAAGAGACGACTTGTACCGGAGGCGGCAGAACGGTGTCTTTGGTGAGATACTCAAGACGATCGTGCGACAAGGTCCGTGTATTGTGATCGCTTCATGTCTGCTGTCGCTTTGTTAGGCCCAATTTGACGATAGAACTCGGCCACAATAGAGCTCGGTTCCGCACAGCCATGCAAAGTAGTCATCATGCCCAGCAGTCATCATGCCCCCCTTCAAGTTTACTGAGAAAGGACACCCCAAACAGGAGAGGAATGACATATACAGGACTGTAGAACTGGAAATTGGGTTCGCAGCAGGCATAGTGGCAAGCATGAGAAGTTTATGAGCCACCAGCAC
>JAUMHD010029850.1:0-26340 GCA_032359135.1 Ulvella scutata | reverse complement strand
GAAGTGGTGGATGTTTTGTGTTTGTTGATTTTGGCTATTTGGGTTCATGCCTATTTACTACCTTTCCGGTTTGTAAGTCAGGAGGTCGATTGGCCGTTGATTAGTTAGGCGCTCATCAATCTTTGATTAGGAATGGGCCAAAACAATTACTACAGGCTAGAACGTGGTCCTGATCAATACCTATGCGTGTCGTTTTCGCATTGCTTACAGGTACATTATTGATTAATGCCGACCCCTGTACGTACCCCTAGACAGGAAAACCCTCATATTTTTTCGTTACTTGGGGATATTCAATGGGCTTGGGCGACCTATGTGGCAATACCTGCATTTCCGAAGGGCCAGGGATTTCCTCTGGTGGTGAAACACAAAAACGCCCAATTCAAGGATCAATCTGCCAAATCAGCTGGGAAAAAGCGGGTCGCCGGAAAACAACATCCCCTAGAGAAGCGGCAAAAGGGTATGCATGGCAAGTTGCAGGTTGTCACAGTCGCCCAGTCAGTTCGTCCGGTGCAAAACGCCCTCGCAAGGCTCCTTGTTGTACATGCTGAGGCCGAAGCCCTTCTTGGGCGCGTCATGGTTCCAGATTAGCTTTTTTTCCCTTTTTTACAAAGTGTTGTGCAACTGAAAGGTACCTGCTCAGCTGATCTAGCAAGACAATGCAATCGCGCGACTGTTGTTGCTTTATTGTCGAGTGAGCAGTCTTTTGTGTCAACTGTAGTGACAACATTGCACCAGCACTACTCTGTCTCCTTGAGAAGATATTTCATTGACAGGACTGCAGAACTAGAAATTGGGTTCGCAGCAGGAATCATGGCAAGCAGGAGAAGGTCATCAGGCATACCTGACCAGCACCGAGGAAACCTAGAGTGCACCACTAGCCACTAGCCACCCAAAACCGAAACCCAACACAACTGCAACAAGTGATAACATGTACAGTGGCTGCACAAGCCCTCTGTCCCCTAAGCTTCCATATCTGGCGAAGGGGGTGGAAAAGCCTGGAATCCAACTGGATGCAGTCGTGGCTGTGCGCGTGTCTGCTGCTGCCGCTGTGCTCATTCAAGACATGTACCTGCACATGAGAACTGACACCTCAACGTGTACCTGCCGGTACACGCTATTGAAGCAGGCCTCACGGCGGAATCCTGGCTGTGGGAAAGCTGCATACTGGCTTCAGAAATGAACAGCATGGCGTCGGGGCTGAAACGGCTGAGGGTATCAAGGGAGATCGGCCTGAAAGCGTGCCCGGGGCACTGCTGGTCGCTGTACTAATCACGCTTCTTCGCGGAATCTCAAGCAGATTCCGTGTGGCCTAGAGTGCAGGTAGCGGCTTGAACATACAAGGGGGACAAGGGGTGGATGAAGGATGCGCCTGCGAGAACAGAGCAGCTTCCTAGAAAATTGTATGAATAATTGATTAACAAGTGGGCGAACAGTTGATTAGGATTAGAACTAATCATAATCAATGCTATTAGTTAGGGCTAACCAGAAATTGACTAAATCCCAAAAGATCGATGAACCATTGATCAGGAGGGTGGAGATCAATCCCAATTTTTTCTTATCAATCCTAACCGGCTGATTTAGAGCCCTAGCAATCCCGCCACAAGCGAAGCCACTGACCCCGACCATAGGTGAATTATTTCCTTGGTGCTATGGAGTTGGCGCGCCTATGCTGTGTGTTTGTGTAAAGTTTCAGGCTTAACTCCACAGAATGGCTCATGTACTAGCACGACGTCATCGCATGACAACTGAGCTCGACCTCGCACAAACGACACAGGACATCCCACAACCGAACCAATGCCAGGGAATCAAACCAACCTCTCCACCCACATGGTGCACCAAGCCTTGACACTTGAGCATAGGGACTGACTCACTCCGGAGGAGTGCTATGTGCGACCCCCCAGGCCCGGTGTGGCCCGGGGGTGTGCTTACTTGTCCCATCCCTTCCAGGGTGCTGTGGTGAAAGCCCTTCTTGGCCAGGCCGTGGTTCCCGCTTAGCTTTTCGCTTGGGCTTTTGCTGTCTAGCAGGCCTTCAACAGCCCTTTGCCCATGAGACCTTCTATGTAACTTCAAATGGGTTGGGGCTGGATTGGAGCCTTCGACGACCCACTTGGCCATTCTGGTATCATCCAGACCATGGCGGTGTTGCACCATCATTACCACTGTCTGGACAGTGGTGCTTTTAACCCGAGATATGTCCACTTCCATGCATGTCAGGTGAGCTGTCCACATGTGCAGCGTGCTGACCCTTGCGTGTATTTCGCGAGGCATCAAGATTCTTCATCTCATAGCCATGATGTTCTCTTCACAGCAGAAGGCGCTACTTGTGTGTTCGTGAGTTCACAGCTCCATGACCTCCCTTCGATCTCCTCCATGAATAGTACTTGTCTTTTCCGGACAGGTATCTGAAGCTTTACCCCACGTACTTTGTCATCGAAAGCCTCCTAGGTGACAAGGAACACAGACCGCTACGCAATCTCGCTGCGAACGGTGAAAAGAAGGCGATCCAAGACAGTGTCAGAAGCGAGCTGAAGCCGCCTCCTGCTGTGCACCTAAACCTTACGCATGTATTCATGAGTGTATGTCAGAGACAGCGTGGACAATGGTCGCATTGTAGTGGAGGTTTTCGAGGACATGTTCCAGGCTTTGTGTTCCACCACGACGTACGAGCCTGAATTCCTCCTGAGTTTTGCTCACCATCCCTGCAAAGGTCCTGTTCTTGCGTGCCCTCTGGTCCTGAAGCTGCAGTGCCCTTGGTCACATTCTCCAGTGCACATGCAATGCTGATGTTTGCAACATCCTGTCACTTGCTTTGTTGCGCACACTAATCGAGGCACTTACTTGAAACTGGACCAGCTGTTGTGCTTTTAGGAACCGAAGAGGCTGTGCTGAGGGCTGTTGCTGTTTAACCCTCTGTTATGGAGGCTCCATGTCTGCCGAGCTCACAAGGACAGCAGTCTCTTTCAGCATGCGCCTGCAGACTTGACTGGACAGTTTCGTTGGCACGAACGCATGAAGCAGCATATATTACATCAGAGCAACTCGGTTATGAACTTCTGGTCTGAGCATGCGAGTTGCTGTCCGGGGCCTAGCCTCACCAACAGTGGAACAACGCCATACAGTGCTGTTCTTACTGCAGCTGCCGCCCTGGTCTCAAGTCAAGTCTCATCAACATAGGACTTGCCTTGAGACCAGGGTGGAAGCAGCCGCAGTAAGAATAGCACGGCAGGCGGAAGTCACCGAGGATAGTGAAGATCGGGTCAGTGAAATTTTCTTCCAGCTCCACCGGCCGCTTGTGGCATCCATGATGGATCCGAAGCTCGTTGGTCTGAGGATTGTTGGTTGGCCGCTAGGGGATGCTCTGGGCAGCAGGTGCCACATTCACCCTGTGCATGACCTGCACCCTGTTCATGTTTTGCTGGACTTTTAGGGCCTCGCTTTGCCATGTTTTCCAGCATAGGCCTGCTCTGCATTGCAGACATCAGAAGTTGTGCTGTGGGCACTCCAGAACAGAACTGATTCTTTGCCTGCATGGGATGTGTGTGAAGCCAGCAGCAGTTCTTCAGCATCTTGCACGCATTCGTCAGTGCATGACTATATTTTGCAGCGCTGTGTGAGCATAGCTGTTGCAGGTGGGATACCATAGCTTCCAACACATGCTACATTCCGTCAATTCAGTGTTCGCAGCTTTGTATTTCATGGCAGTGCTTGTCTGTGTCACACCCTGGGGGGTTGTCACATTGAATTGGGCCTGGTAGGTGCACAGCTGGAGCAAGCGGAAGTGGCGATGTTCTGTGGCGCCGTCAAGCCACTCTGTGGCTGGTACTGCGGGCAGGTGGCGAGTTCGCGCGGCTACAGGCGGCTCTGCCATGAACGCGTCCCGTGCGCGCTCAATGCCTGCCCACCTGCTGAATGTCTTGGGCTGGTGAGCCTGGTTGATGGGGGGGCAGTTGCGCTGGTTTGAAGAGTGAATACTGCGGATTCCTTTCGGAATTCTGACACGACCAGGCATGCAGGCGGATAGCACAAGTGCCCCGGCGCTGGTGCAGCTGATGTCACTGTGAGGGGCGAAACTCGTGGAGCTGATCACTGCACATGCTTCCATCGACCTGGTTGTGGCGCAGGCGGGGCAAAGAAGCTGTGCAGGAGTGTGCAGGAGCCTGAGGAACGCTGTCAGAGGTGTTCGTGCGGTAGGCCTATCCCATGTGCGCAGGAGTCTGGACTTGCCCCCTCTGCAGCGTTTCAGATCTGATGGGGGAGCCGGCCAGGTTCGTCGTCTTCAGAGGAAAGCACAGCAACGCTGTGTCGCGTCTAGCTGCTGGACTGGCAGACTTGTGTGATGCATGCATGGCAATGTGCAAACGATGGCTTGCAGATTGTGTACACAGCTTTTCGTGTGCAGGTGTGCTGAGGAACGACGGTCTTGTGCAGGTCAAGCACGACATCGAGGAACTGATTCGGAGCCTGGCCTAGGAGTATCGCGCTTGTGGACCCCCATCGCCAGGAACCGTATGAAGTACTGACATGCGAAGAAACATGGTTGCTGTGATGAACACAATGGTGAACAGTTCGGAAGGAGTCGGTGCTTGTCTGTTGACATGTGAGGCGACAAATGCATCAATGATGTCAATCTGTGTACACCTTAGTTCCAGCTGACAGCCTGCCAGCCTGTGACACCCCCATCTGCTCCTGGAAACACACAGCATCACGCAGTCGTTGGATTCTCACGAAACACCACGTCATCAGTGCTTCTCCATGGATGTAATGTTCACATCATTAGCAGCAGCGGATCCACCTTCAGCTCAACTATTACACAGTGAGGTGGTTTCAATTCGTTGGCGTCTGCATATGACAGCAATTGAAAAAATGATGCTGGAAATCACCACTGACCACGCGACATTCCTGCCCGAGTGATCAACTGACCTGGCCACCTGTTGGCCCGCATCATGCAGGCCTTCCCTCGCGATCGAGGGTGCAGAATCCTTCATGAACTTCAGGCTACTGTGGCACATACCGAAGTACAGGCAGAACCCGGTCACAAACAGACCGAATCCTGTTGAGACATTTGAAATGATCCACACAATGTTTCTGGCTAATGCCAGCAACCAAGCCCAGATCCCCTCCCCATCATCGTTGCCTGATGCACCCCAGCGTCCCCAGTGGGACCTCCGCCATGTGACCCATGGCCACCCCCGCACTCCAGGGGTGTGTCGTTCTCGGCTTCATTGCCTTGATGCCTCCCGTGCACGTGGGCTCTTTGTGAGCGAACCTGCACATCAATGCAAACTGTGCGAATGTGGTTTCACACCCCACTCGTATCACAAGGGTGTGTGCGGAGCATTAAGGCCCGACATTAAGGTTTCACACCTCACAGTCTCAGGAGAGCATGTATGTCGCACCTTGCCCAGTTGCAAGCCTCCACATCTGACTGCCCGCATCCTGCAGTCACAACACCATCATTGCAACCCAGCATGCATGACAAGATATTGGTTATTGAGCCTGATGATAACTTGTGACCGTGTGAACATGAAAGGCAAATGATGATGGTTGGACGATTCGAACGATTCGGGTGCTGCGTTCTACTGGGGTTCTTGACCTTCCATTGGCTTTACGAACCGATCATGGTTGCACCGAACTACTTTGCAGCCGTAGCATGCCATGGCGGAACTGACATGCCCCAGGTTACAAAATCTCGCGTGTAAGGAATTGATGCATCAGGAACAGTTGTGCATGTCACCTTCCGGCGCCTGGATCCCATTGGGCCACACAAGCCGTACATCAGCGAAACCAGCATCAACAACAGATTCCACAACAACCTTTGATATATGATGTAAATGCGACTCGCGAGCACTTCCTTTGATTTGCGTACCACACTTTGGTACTACGCATTAACAGCAGACTGTGCACCGGAGACGTACCCTGGACTGCCCAGAGACCTCCAGTACATAGTCACTACAACAACACTCGGGTACAAGGATACTAGGGGAAGCTCGCGAAGGCTGTTGTCAAGCGAGGGTTTAACTGCTAGAGGAAGGGTAACAGCTGCACACGACAACGAGCATGCGTGCCCTAGTACATCAGATCCTACAGTCGGGCTTTCCATGACATCGAGCTATAGATGAAGTGAGCCAGGCGGCCGCTATTTTGTTACACAGTGGCGCAGGCTGTTCGGATCTGAACTGCGAAGCCCTAATTTGTGCTCGCGATTCATGTGCTATTACTGGAGGTAAATGTTCACGGCAGTTCCGGGTTTTCTGCATGTGTGGGCAATTGTACCGTGTGCCCCAGTTAATGCATGCTGAACCCCTTGCATATCTTGCTCCTTCGATTGATTACAGAGCACCGCATTGACAGAGATTGGCGCACCCATATGCACAGAGCATTGCATGGTAAACGAACGTCCTGCGCTCGAATGAAACCGACCCAGCAACCTGCAACAGGCTCCTGTAGCCAGGGAGTGGCAGGCAGACATGGATGCGGCATGTCGTAGCCCTCTGTTGCCGCACCTGGGCTGCCTTTTCAAACGCAGGTTGCTGAGCGCAAAGCTCGCGCCAGGCAGGCACAGCCTTTGCGGCATAAAGTCTGAGCCCGGCTGCATTAGCATTTCACCTCGAGAGGCTCATTATGGCCTCGCCCCTGACATCAGTTCGGGTGCATGCATGCATGCAGCGGTCACAATTGTTGGAGTCATCACACTCGTGGAAAAAAACTATTTTGCCACTTTTCGAAGCAGCGTGCATTTCAGCCAACCCCCGAGCGCAGCGCACAAGCCTGGCAGTGCAACATATATTCTCCAGTGAACCACCAACGTTGCGCGTGTAACATCCCATCTTGCCACTCACTCACCCGAAATCACTTTATTCGTTTATCCGTTTATCCTTCGCAGCTTCGGTTGATGCTTGCAATTTCGGTTCATCTCTGTACTTTCTGCGCCCATGAGAGGCATGCCAGGATCGAGATAAAGCACATCACGGCTAACTCTAGATGTAAGTTTCATCACGGCCAACTTTCACGGCAGCTATCGGTGTACTGCGGCAGCTGTCAATGTGCTTCCACACCACCGCATCCCACACCCAACACAAGCCTCGACAAGAACAAGCAACAAGGCCACAACGCCGGCAATGAAGCCTACATGCCACCGCCTCCTCCACCACATGCATGGAACTGCGCCCTGGTAGCTGGTAAGGGTTGCAATGGGGCTAAGGCGCCGGAACGGCCCCAGCACCCCCCCCTGCCACAGGCACGAGCAACCCATGCACGTGATGCGCACAAACGCCCTGAGGCACTAGCTGCAGGGGCTGCAGCTCATCGAGCTTGGAGCGGGAGAGGGCGAATGCGGGGGTCACCCACACCCCCCCGTGGGTCTGCAGCCCGTGCCAAGACCACTGACCCAGCTTGCACCGGCACCTGCACAGCAGCCAGAACCTCTCAGATTTAGATGCGCTGCCTGTATTGTGCTTATGGGTGGATGGATGCCCTGTGCTGCGTTGGCAAGCTGCGCAGAACCAACCAAACTGCATTGACAGTACTCTAGACTGCCTGCCTGCATGGATCAGATACTGCGAGGGCAGAGGGAAGCTGCCTGGGGCGCACGCGAGGAGCTTTGAAACCTTTTCGGGAGAGAGTGAATGGCTGCCAGGAAGGGTGGGGGTGATCTGGGAGCGTGGCCGTCCTAAAAAATGAAACCCTCAGCTGCAGCAGCTGCAGCTGCTACATCTGATACAGTAGCTACAGAAGAAGCATCAACACCTACAGGAGTGGCAGAAACAGCAGCAGCTGCCCCAGCAGCAGATACCGAAGCCTATATTGCAGAGACAGAAGCAGCAGCAGCACCACGACTACCACCGCCGGTGACGACAACAGCGTTAGTTTCTGTGCAAATAACCAGTGAATACCTGCGGCAGCCGATTCAAAGCGGAGGGCAACGACACAAATGTACGCACCCCGGGCAGTAAAGTTTCCCGGAGGGGGCTTGCAGGCCCTGCATCCACCGCAGAGGCTCAACAAACAGGCTGCCCGCACCCACCACCTCCCGGGACTGTGCACTCCCCGCTGTGGTGCCACCACTAGACACCCCACTTGAGCAGAGGGAGAACACGGTGCCGGTGTCTGCCGCGTCCGGTAAGGCGACGGTGTTGCGCGATGTGGCTACCAGGGCTCTGCACGTGCGGCAGCGGAACGTGGTCGCCTGCACACTCAGTCTCTTACTGTGCAGCCGTGCAAGGCACAGCAAGTTGCTGCTGGAGGCACGCTGTGCACTGCATGTAACTGTATGGAATTAAACTCAAAACATCTGAGGGTCTTTCCGTGGCTTGAACAAACTCCAGCATTGTATGAAGGAAAACACTCGAGCTGAGAGCTCAGGAGCCTAAGTGAGCCTAACCATGTAGTGAAAGGTGACAGTATGCTGCTGATGGTGGCTGGCACGTACAGTGGTTGTAGTATCTCGTCGCTGGGAAACATGGCTTCCTTAGTGGAGCACAACACTGGTGTGGTGGTAAAACATTGTCTATCACCACACCAGGGCTTAACTATATATATGGCGGGGACAGTTGTGTCTGACACCAGAAAAAATACATTATACTCAAAAAATATTCCATGAAATCCCGATGCAAGGGCACCTAGTTGTAGGACCCGAGGCAGCCACTTCAAGTGCCTTCATGCATGCAACCAGCTATTCATGTACGTGAAAAGCGCTGCCCAGTGATGATATCCAAACGGCGACGCGTTGGTGCATGAGCAGCGTCAATACATGCACGGGCGTGGGCACGGGCGGGGGGCAGGCATGCATGTGTGCTGGCTGCAAGGGCGGAGCTCACATGCACCTCAGAACACACCTGTGGCGCAGCAGAGGTTGGCGAGGCGGCTGCGCAAGTGGGCGGCTGGGAGGGAGCGGCGGCCTCCTGCGGCGCAGGCAGCGCGGCCTGTGACTGGAAGTCCACCACTCCCTGCTGCCACAGCGCGGCCCTCTGCAGCAGCTTGAAGCGTTTGTACTCTGTGTTGTCCTCGTCCACCTCACACCTGCACCTCCCTGTTGCGTGACACTCTTATGTAGCATTCTTTTGTACCACTGTTGTGTAAACGTGCGCGAAAGGCTTCATGTGTAGTCCTGTTCTACACATGATACCGTACACGATACCGTAGTCCTTGTAAAGGTTCGACAAGTAACGTGAAAGACATGAGTTTTGTTTACATTGTATCACGCAGAACAGCAGATTCTGTCCACTTTTCTGGGAATTTCGTCCTCGAGCTTACGCTCGCAAAGTCAGAACTGTCGAAATGCCCCCAAGAAAATTACCTAGGTAACGCAACAGTCTTGCAAATCTGTCGAAAACTCCTCAGAACCAATTCCGTGCTAACGGACAAATGTTCACAAATTGTCGAAACGCCGGTACTGTCGAAAACGCCGGATTCCAAGTAATCTGAGGTGTACATGAGTAGGTGTACATGAGTGCACAATCATGAGCACACGCTCATGATAGTGATCACTGCCACTATATCTCAAGTCAAACAGGTAGTCAGATTGCATCCCCGCCTCGTCGCTGAGGTGAGACATTTCAAGGATGTGTGTACCCAGTGCTTGCAAACAGAAGTACGCGAGCAGGTTAACTGTTGCCTGCTCCCTCAGTATATATCTAGGCAGTGCAGAGAGTTGAAACGTTTCGCCCCGTCACATACAACAGCCCAGCATGTGTCGAAGAAGGGATCGAAGCTAATGCCACTTTTGCTCCAATTTGTCCACATGACCCAAGAAATGTTTCGGTGCTAACGCACAGAAACTCACAAACTGTCGAGCTACCTCCACAAATCGTACATTTGTAACGCACTAATTAACTCAAAGTGTCTGTTTACAAACCGGAAAGGTAGTAAATAGGCATGAACCCAAATAGCCAAAAGTAACTAAGGCTGCACCGTTTTAATCCTGACGCTTTGTGCAACATGGCGATCTCGAATAATTGTTTTTTTGGGAAAAACGCGTGAGTTGGAAAATCAGACAACTGATTTCGCGGCTGAAGCTGAAACCTGTTCTATTAGACTTTGTATGTTGTTGGCAACAACAAGTTTAACAGTTGTTTGTATGACATTTTGATGACTCTGAGGGCTCAAATGGTGCAGTTGTCAGTGAGTGGCTACGGGGGTTGTCACTGACTCAGCACACAAAATACATTGAACTGGCATGTGGAGCGCCACCCCAAGCACACCTCGTCAATAAGAGTGCATATTTAGCATCATATGCACGTAGTATATCATTGTGAGCCACTACTGGGGAGGAAACGTGCCATTCAGGCACTTCTCCCGAAACATTTTCCGAAAGTCAGAACAGCCTGGATTTGTTTTCTTATGCTGCGCAAAGCGTATTGATTAAAACGATGCAGCCTAAGACAAAGTAACCACAACTTCACTCGAATGGCACAACAGCACCATCACGAAAGTCTTTCCCAGCACTCTTAGCCAAACTGCGATAGTAATGACGGAACACAATGCCACGACCACGAGCCAGGGCACTGCCCCGAACAAAAAAATCCCGGCGAACGCCGGAAAATTGGATTACTGTCGAAGTTTTGGTGTGGTGTTTTGACGTAACAGCGATTTCAACTGTCGAACCTCTACAAGGACTACGGTATGTGCATTGGCCATATCGTATATTTTCCTGCACCTGACAAATCAAAGTTTCCGGGGGTTGTAGTGCCCACAAAAGAGTCAAAGTCCCCATCAGAAGGACTACGTACGAAAATACACGTTTTCTGAACTGACCTCTGTATAGTGTCACATGCCCTCCGAAAATTGGCGCACGCCTGGACATGTGTAAGGACGTCACAAGTGTATAGGAAAACTCTTGTAGCCATTTGGGTGCTTGGTTGTTTGTTGCCTTTCCGGTTCGTAAAATAGAACCAGGCTTGAGTTGATGTTCTCTTGTTATACGACATCTATTGTTCAACAAATATCGTTGCGCAGAATTCACTGTTCTGATATATAATTCCTCTTGTGCGACCTGGCATGTGTCGGGCTCATGCAACGAGCATTGGCTGCTGCACCCACATCCAGACAATGCGACCGTATGAACCAATGCCAGCATGCAGTGAGTGCGGATGAGTTGGGGCCTGACGAAGCGACACTTTAATGTTCGGCCTGCGAAGAACAGAAACGTTTTCCTGCGGGAGTGGACGGCACGTGGCGGCATTGTTGCATCTGTTGCCATTTGCGGGCCAACATGCATCACGCGCACACAGAAAACGTAGTTCAACATGGTGATAGGCTGGCGCCGTCCAGGTGCCCAGCATCATGACATGCATTCGCTATTCATCATGATATATCAGAAAAGGAGTGGTTTAGGGGCAACCGGTAAACACACCCCATGCGTGCAAAGAGATCCACCTGCTTCAGAAAGCCGGAGTTCGGACGGGCCTGCGGCGATGTGACTGTGAGCACGTCCAGCGCATCTGCGGCAGGCAGGCCCATGCTGTGGCACATGAACGCCAGCACTACGGCTGCACTTCTAGACACCCCCGCTTGGCAGTGCACCAGGACCTGCATGCACGGGCGCCTGTTGGCCCCCCCGCAGTAGCAGGATCTGGCACGATGTGATGTCAGGGATAAAGTGGCTGGAGTGGTAAAAGTGGCTGAAGGGGCTACAGCTTGATACAGTGGCTGGAGTTGTTGGGGTGGCTGAAGCGGCTACAGCTTTGTGCTGTGGCTGGGGTGGTTGAAACTGTCAAAGCGCAAGGAAACACCATGAAGACATTATAGCATGGTCGGGGCTCCTGTGCACCTACGCCACTGAAACAAACACATTTACACAGACGCATGATGCGGCATGGCTAGCACATGCAGGTACACTATACCACAAATCAAACATCCATACAGTGAACACTGACGAAGGTACTGACTGCACTGCGCATCGTAGTGGAAATCACTAAAAAAACACGAACTGGGACAGAATAAGATCAACGAAATCGATGGATTGAGGGATCCAGCGTCAATTCTTGTGGCCTGCAAGATGCATGCATATATATCGTTCATGCAACAGTACACGTTGAAGCACACACCTTGCCATCAGCAGCCACTGCATCGTCGATGAAGTCTATGGCATCCTCAAGGCTATCCAGTAGGTTAGCATCTTCATCATCCTCTACGTGTACGCGGAGGTGCTGCACCTCGTCTGGGGTTCCCACTGTGAAGTTTGTTACGCTCTGCATGGGGAAGTTGCAGTTCGCAGGTGCCGCGTTCCCCCGGCTTGAGTTAGTGCCTATACTGGTGTAAAGTTACAGACATGGCTCCATAGACAGGCTCATGTACCAGCAAGTCAACGCATGGCAACTGGCAGCTCGACCTCGCACAAACAACACGGGACATGCCACTACCGAAACAATGACAGGGATTCAAGCAAACCTCTCTACCCACATCGTGAACCAAGCCATGACACTTGAGAATAGGGACTGACTCAAGCCGGGGGAACGCTCCACTAACGAGTACATATACTCAAGTGTCATGGCTCGGTGCACCATGTGGGTAGAGAGGTTAGCTTGAATCCCTGCCGTTGCTTCGGTAGTGGCATGTCCTGTGTTGTTTGTGCGAGGTCGAGCTCAGTTGTCATGCGTTGATTTGCTGATACATCACCAATTCTATGGAGTTATGCCTGTAACTTTACACTACTTGTGGTTAGCACGATTAAAAGACTTTTGAGAACCACATCACAAGCCCATCAACATGAGCGTCTAACGGGCTGGAAATCGGAAGGGACAAAAGACAGTATACTTGCGTTTCAGTGGTTGAGGACGCATAACAATCAGAACCGGCAGTGTAAACAATCAGAACCAAGCCACACAGAGGAATGAGTTAGGCCTCAGGCCGCAAAGGAGCAGGTTGAATGACGCTCCACAACTGAGGTTGCACTTAAAAACGCAACTATGGCTTCAGGTTGCAGTAACTGTGGGATGTGGGTCTAGCAGATGCCCACAAGTACTCAGTCGCTGTTCGACGAAACAGTGGTGATTACGAGGAGGAGCTGCAGCCGAGGTTGCACTGAGTTTATGAATAACCAACAAGCACTTTCCACGCAAACCTCGTCACTTGAAGGAGTGTTATTGCGACCGTGTCATGCCTGTTGGAGCCTGTTGGACACTGGTGGACCGTGGATGCCAGGAATAGGTAGCCTTGAAACTCTCAAACCAGCCCACACTATCTTGTAACACATAGTGGAAACTATGCGTTACAAGATTCGTTTTTTATACCCACAAGCATGTGCTGTAGCCCAGCAGCTACGCCGGGACAGCAGGGGCAATGCACGTTGGTGTGCTATGTAGATAGCTCCCCAACAGTAGTAGTGATCCCCGTCAACGACAGCACAAGACATGAGTACTCATATGAACGTTAATCGGCTGATTTCCCGTCAACTGGTCAGGTCGAAAGGAAGCAGCGCAGCTTGAAAAATCAAGGAAGTACGATGTGCACCGACCCGGAAAGAGTAGCAGCGCACCACGACATGAGTGAAGGAGAAAGCTTTTAGATTATCTGGTAAGGATGCGTCTACGTTCCCAAGGTACAGCGAGGCTGTAACCTGCTGGCACAGCATGCTTGCGCGTTGAAACCAAGGCATCCAGGTGCCACACAACACAAACAGACGTAACAACTGATCTCGAACAATTTACCTGTCTAGATCGTTAATGTGGTGTCGCAGGAACAATGGTCTTCTATATTCAATATTAATGTGACGAGGCATAATGTATGTTGTATACATGCAGCCAAAAGGCCCGTGCGCACTGTATGTACACTGGGCTGCTCCGTCTACAATAGACCGTAAGACGTTCAACAGATGGTCCATTAGCCTGCCACCAGCCTGTTCTACACATTCATCACAGCTGCACACATGTGAGTCTTGCCAAACAATGCTGTATCTCCGAGGCGCCGAGATACACCGAACAGGGCCGTACTACACGTTTCTAGAGCAGGATCCCGTGTGAAAACATAATTCTCGCCGATGCCTTGATATTATCTAGTAATCGCCATTGCAAGTCTACAATACAATGGTTTGTGGCCCAAGACCGCTATATTGAAAATTAGCTCCGGCCTCAACTCCATCGGGAGGAAACACACGCCGGCAGCGACATGTACGTATACATGGGGAACACTGGTCAGCAGAAACCCTGCGTAGCAACTGGCGCACAACAGCTGCCATCGCGACCAGAGGGTTTTTTCCGGAACCAGATCTAGAACCAATGGCCTTGCAATAAAGATACATGTATACTGCATACATATGTCTTGTACCCCCGCATATACCGGAACAATTTGCGGTCACGGCGTGCACCGTTTTGGCAGAACGATGTGGGGATATCTTCCTCTCCTTATGACCCAAAACCTGTCTGGTACTGACGAAACCTGTCTGATACTGACGACTGGCAAGAGGGAACGTGTACATTCGCCATGTGAAACGCGTAGGGAAGAACCGGGGAAGTTTCTCTAATACGAATACAATTCAATATACAACACGCGCAGCTGCAGTACGTGTGGTCAAAGCAGCAGAAGAAACAGGACGTGTTGCCGTTGAACCAGCATCCATCTTACGCTCTTGTTGCCCATTACCGCTGGAACAAGGTCTTTTGGGACGTACATTTTCATCATGGAGGCCATTGAGCTGCTTCTTGTCAGATCCAGCAATTGCGGCACGTACTGTATGCGCTTTCCCAACGGCGAAGAAGTGTACGCGACAGAGGCTACGCTTTGTCGTAGTCCAGTTATCGCAAACGTTGTTTCAGCAGCGCTTGAAGAGGACCGCTATGCTGTGTATATGCACGCGCCAGCAGGTCTAGTGCTCAATTGGATCTTGGCGGTGGAGTGTATAGAGCAGGGGAAGGATCTGCCGACGAAAGGCTACGAAGCTCATGCTTCTATGATTTTGGCGTTGAAGGTGTAGCCCCCTTCCGTTAGGTCTCCTGTGCTAGGCTGCAGGGATATGCTCGCAAGATTTGAGCGTGCCAACCTTCACCGTTACTGTGATTGACGCACGACACTATCGATAATGTTGTTTACAGAATGTTGAGAGAGCATAAGCGTGAGTTCCAATATAGTGCACGATGTTCCAGCACGGTGACATGCCGAGTCATGCTTCCAACATTTCTCGATGGCACAATGACTCCAATTGCGTTTCCAGCTGCGGAAAGATTGTCATGAAGTGTTGCAGTGAGTTTCAATTCACCGTGCACGTCACATCGCAAGCCTACACAACACACCTGTGTCAATTGTTCAGGGAGCAGACTTTCTGCACGATCAAGATGCATTGGACAGGCTTTGTCGGACGATTTCAAGCTGTGTAGTAGTGCCGAATTGCCCTGATGCGTTTGCCTTGACCTCCATGGTCAAGAATGAGGGTTACAATGGTGTGAGTGTGTCAAAACAAGCAGACATCATGTGCCTCCGTCTGCACAACAGCAATGTGCGACCTCCTGACCTGAAGTCCATGTTTCTCAAATTACATCTCTGTTTATTCACCTGCCGTCTCTGGCTCTGATTAGAATATGTCAGAGATGATACCAGCACCCAACTTAGCACCCTGCATAGCCCAGTATTCAAGGCCTGTGCCGCAAGTCAACGACTGATGCCTGCACTTCAAATGCACTATTGCGATCAAAGCTTGTATGTACCGGTTTGAGGTGCCTTTTGGACTTCGTGTGATGCTTTCAGGAGTGATTACCTTGTACTGTCAGCAGTTGTGCTGAGAGTCCGACACATGTACGCCTTTACGCTTCTGGCAACTTAGGGCTGCTGCAAGCACGCTACTGTAGCAATCGCTGCAGCTTGTTCAGGGAACTCGAGCCGTCAATGTTTGAGTCAGCAGAGACCACTGCTTAAGAAGCATGCTTCAAGTCTTGCCAGCAACAGTTGAGTCACGTATGCATGCTTTGTCAAGTAAATGGTGATGTGTCCTCAGATGCTACATGGTGATGTGTCCTCAAATGCCACATACTTGAATCGAATGTGACAACACCTCCTTCACAACAGTACATTCCAGCCGTCTAGGCTAAGCATAGCAGGGAATACACATGCACACACTCCCTGTCTGCTACTTCCTTCTTGCGGCTTCCCTTCTTCGCTCTCATGTCTTCCACCTGCACTGCTGCCAGATCACTGTGCATCTTGCAGCTCAAGCGAACCCGAGCCCCAAGACAAACCAGGAGTCAAGAGATGGCATGTGTGTTGTTCAATCCACCAGTCTGTGTGATGAACACACGGCTAGTATACTTGAAAGACAAAACGGCAGTAAGCATATGTTGTGTTTTTCTTTCCAGTGAGTCCCTTGATCATCGTGTGGTACCTGTGCAGTTGCTGAACAGCTTTCCGGCCCATCTCGTGCTGGCGGTCATGAAACACATGCCCAAGCACAGCCTATCAGACATATTTGATGCTGTGGACGACATCTTCCATGTTGATGTAGTGCAAGCGTTCCTGCCAGAGGTTCTGCATTCAGGATCTCTTGTTCTGGAGCACAGCATGATGATCAGGGGCCAGGCCCACTTTCACGATGAGGACTGCCCATCAGGAGTACACCAACGCATCTTGAACACAGTTTCAAGGCTCTCGCACTTGAAGCATCTGTCCCTGAAGCTTGGATGGCTTGCTTCCATCCAGTGTATTCTCTCTGGGATGAGCAACCTGACCTGGTGTGGCTTCTGCGTACAAAACTTTAGCCTCTTTTTGCTGCAGAGTGAGCAGTGAGCAGAATGTTTTCTTAACTTGGTTTTCTGCAGAGTTCGCAGTGATGTTTTGCCTTGGGGTGTTTCGTGTGATCAACAAACGCAAATGGAAGAAACCGTGACACGAACAAACTGTGTGTGAATCACACATACAAGCGCACCGCAACACTGACATACTGTGCGTGTCTGCAGCCTGACGTTCTTGCATCTGGAAGCTGCCCAGAAGCTTCCAGAAGTCCTTCCTGCCCTGAAGTCGCTCAGGGCGTTAGAGCTGGTCTGCATGTCCCCAGAGGGCCTCTCAGAGGCATTCCTCATGCATTCCTTTGCTCACTGCAGCCTTCTGGAGAGACTGAAGCTGCAGGGAGGCCTGAAAGACGCATTCTTTTCAGGGTCTGCGCTTGCAAGGTCCCTGAAACAGATCAGCAACTTGCAGACCTTGCAGCTCCAAGTGTTCTCCGGGGCGTTTGACAAGCACCTACACTGCGAGATGCCGACCTTGTTCCACCTGGGCATTCTGCAAGGATGCCTACAAGGAAGCTTGCAAGAAAGTCATGCCCCTTGTTCAAGCTCTGTTGATAACGGCTGCCCATCAGGGCTGATGCCTGGCCTAGACAACCTCTGCCCGATGTCTGCCTGGGCCCAAGAACAGCCTGTGTGTCTGCATATCAAGACCCTGCACCTCTCAAGGCTTCTCTTGAGATGTGCTTCAGATGCAGAGCCTCTTGCTGAGCTGTTTCGGCTGTGTGGCTCCTTGCAGGCGCTCCGCATCGACGATCTCGAGATACGGGACTCCTGTAACAGGCCCGAGTCAGTGGCCATCACCCTAGCAAATGGCCTCAGTCACCTCCAGTCGTTGATCGCTCTAGACATGAGAATCGAGCCCTGCTGCAGTGCATGCACAAACACGTCGTCGCTGCTGTGTTGCTCCAGGAGTGTAAAGGTCTGTGACACAGACATGGCTGCGTTCGGAGCAGCTTTTGCGGAGCTGACAACGTTGCAGAGCGTGCGGTTCTCAGCCAAGTGTTCTGCTGTTGGCAGCACCCTGTTCACAGCGGCCCTATGTGCTCTCACCGGGCTCACAGAACTGTGTCTTGAGAGAATTCCAATGAGAGCGCAGTCGGAGTTTGAGTACGAGGAATCGGATGATGATGATGAGTTTGAGCCCGAAGTGTTCGATCAGGCTGCTTTCGAGCTCTTGATCGCAGGCGATGGCATACCGTACATGTTTGATATACCGGAAGGTTTGGATGAACACGACATCTTCGTGGAAGGTGATGGGGACGCTGCTGTTGATGGGTACGGCAGTGAGGGGGATGGTCGGGACGATGAGGGACACGTTGACGGTGACTCTGACCTAAGTGCAGACCTGGGCGCAGAGCGCCATTACTACCAGAACGCAGCCACCGATGCTGCGCTGGTGAGAGGCTCCATGGATGACGATGCAGATGCTGCAGCAACAGAGACCCGTGCCGCCGTTGCGGCCCAGCTGGACCAAGCCTGCTCGCACGCCGCAGCTGTGGCGCTGCATGATGGCTTGCCCACCTGCTCGGCGCCTTCGCACGCTGCAGCAGATGATGCAGGTGCATCCAGCAAACCTGAAGGCCCATACACGACTGCTGCTGCTAACATAGAAGCTTCGAATCGGGGGCACGCGCCCGCGGCTAGCAATAGCGCCTGTGGGGCAGCTGCGGCGGCACATCTTTCCCCCCCTCTGCCTTCCGAGCATGCGCGTGGGGCTGCCTTGGGGCCAGTGGTAGCACCCTCAGCCTCTACATCAACGGTTGCTGCTTTCCTAGCTGGCACTGGTGCGCTCGCTGCGGCCAGCGAGTACTTGCGCGCCGCAAGCGTGAACTTCAAGACCGCCAGCGACCACTTCACAGCTGCCAGTGAGCAGTTCAGTGCTGTGAGTAATGAGTTCATCGCTGCCAGTGAAACCTTTAGTGCGGCAACTGCGCTGTTGGGCGGTGTTGAGAGCTCAGGTGATGGTGCGGTGCAAGGTGTAGCGCAAGATGCACCGCAAGGCGCAGCGAGGCCTGGACCCTCTGCCATGGCACGATCATCTGAAAGAGTGTCTGTTGGCACTGCCATGCATGCCATTGCAGAGGATGCTAGGGACCAGGATGCAGTGGGAGCCAGCACAGCCTCAGGTATTCCATCAGGCTCTCCCCGCTGCCTTCCAGGGGAGCAGAGTGACAGTGACAGCAGCTACAGTGACGCACCATCAGTGTCTCTGCAGAGCTTTGCTGATGGCTGCAGCGGCAATGGAATCGATGAGCCTTCGGTCTGTCTACCACGGTTTGCTGTTGGCTGCAGCGGCAGTGAGAACAGTGGAGGCTCCTTCTCTGATATCTCTGACGATGATCTGACTTCTACGACGACTGATGCCGCCTCAGCAGAAGGCGGCCTCCACCCGCCTGCTCTCTCAGACGACGATGACAGTTTCTATTACTATGAATATGACGATGACGGTCATTCGCTGCTCACAACAGTTGAGCCGCTGCAGGTGACAGTGGGCGCCCTGAGTGGCTACTGCAGCCTCCAGACGCTGTCCTTGTGCAAAATGGACATCGGAAGGAACATTGTGCTGTGCGCCGCCCTCGGGGCCACCCTAGCGAAGCATTCCCAGCTTCAAAAGCTCGAGCTCTGCGACAATGACGTCTGCGACGCTGGGCTCGCAGCCCTGTTTGAAAGCATGGGGCCCTTGCCTAACATTTGTGAGCTGCAGATCGTCGAAAATGTCGGGGTGGCTGCCGCTGGCGCGCTCGCGGCGACTCTCCCGGCAATGACCACTCTTCGCAGCGTCCGTCTCCAGTACTTTCGTGCTCTGGTGTTTGACAATGAAGAGGGCCGGGCATTCTTCCAAGCGCTGGGGCTGCTGCCCAACCTCGAGGTGTTGGGCATGCATTCATGTCTGCTGACTGCTGTGGCTGGACGGCGCCTAGCAGACTCTCTGAGGTGCTTGAGGTGGCTGCGTGAAGTAGATCTCAGTGACAACGAACTGATGGGTAACAGTGGAGTAACTCAGGTGGCACGGGCGCTGTCCAAGCTCCCGGACCTGCAGATTTTGAACTTGACAGATGTAGGTGCTACGATGCGTGGTATCAGGTCGATAGGGTGGTTTTTTAGGCGCCATGGGCAGATAAAGGAGTGTTGGGTGTATCAACGGGGCCTGGATCAGGATTTTGAAGCCTTGGATGATAAACGGATGCGGTACAGGGAGCAGCTTCCTTGGTTGTTGCTGTACCGGACTCAGTTCGAGATGAGGATGCACATGCAGTGATGCTGCAATTGATTGGTAGATGAAAAGATTATGAATTTAGTAGATGTGAATTAAGTAGGCTTGTTGGGGGGAGCGGTCGTGAAGCTTGCTGGTTAGTTGATGCTCCGTAGCTGTGCACCAAAGGCAGTGGATTCACACCGACCGTGACAGCGCTCACACACACAAACTGAGTGTTTTTGGTGCAGTTCCAGGTGCAATTCCAAGTGTACCATGCAGACTACACGCCGTTCTAGAAAACAGGCTTGCACGGCATGTGATGTGCACACATCCTTGTTACAAAGAAGAGCGGCGAAGGCAACGAAAAATGGTCATTCGATGTTCAAGTTGATACTCTTGATCCCATATGAAACTCAGCCCAGAGGCGCTCTGCTTGCGCGGGGTCCAAACTGCGCTTCCCCTGGTCACCTTGAAGAACTACCTCTGGTAGGTGCTGACTGGTATTGATCGCAGTTCATGGCAACTGAAGCACCACAGCCACACCTACACCAGCGCACTGCCCCGAATCTGCTGCATACAATCCTCAAACTCCAGAGCCACCTTTGCAGCTTCTTGGCAGCCGTCTTCGTCCCCGCACACCCTTCTAGTCATAGCGAGCAGCGTTGCGGCCTTGCGCCCCTGTGGCCACCACTCTGCGCGGCTGCATGACGTCACAGCCTTGGCAAGACTGTGCTCGAGGTCTGGCCGGAACGGCACCAGCTGGGGGCCTGTGAGTGTGCGGAGGTACGTCTCTGCAATCAGCACATGTGCGCGTGCGATCAGCGCCAGGGAGCCTTGCGTCTCTACCACACAAAGATGGTCCTGCACACTGCCTCTTGTTGGAACCGAACTCAGCATCCCACGCCCCGTCCATAGCCTGTATTGTAGTAGTGAAATATGTTGACAGTTGACCAAAAAACGGCAGATTCGGGAATTTGGTGAGTTTGGTTCACATGCAACTTTCCATCACTTCGATCTGTCAACGTGAACACCGTTTGTTGATTCGTCTCCGTTGTTGCCCGTTTCTCGTGCAGTGTTGCCCATTTGTCCTCGCAAGGAAACTTGTTTTGTGGCCTCAAGGCGTACCACTATGTCCAAGGTAACACAAAGTACTGTAGGGCTCCACAAGATGACAGAACAATCATCGGCAGAGATAAAAGGCGGAAAGCATAAACAGGAAGCACCTGAACAAGCTGCCGCGCATCCCCCGCCATGCCTGAGCTTAATGCAAGCTTGGCCTCTGCCAGCATCACGACCGCCTCGGCAGCTAGAACGTCCAGATGAAGCGCAGTGGCGTGGTACAATCCATTGAGGACGTAGGGCAGCGCCAGCGAGGGCTGCTCGGCGCGGGCGAACGAGCTCGCGATGGTGAGCTGGGCGCGCACCGCCTCGATCTGCAGTCCTGCGGCCAGACAGTTGGAGAAGAGCTGTGCTGCTGCGCTGCGTGCTGCGCTACAGTCGCCCCCCGCAATCATGGCGGTTATTAGCAGCTGCTCTGATTGTGTCCTGTAGCCACAGAACCATGCCGTCGTACGAATTCTCAGCATGGCATAAGCAAGCACAGCATGCTGTATGCATGCACGGCATGATAGGTGTCTTATCTCCAGCATGGTATGATTAGTGTGGGAGGCGCAACAGGTCCAAGCGTCCCATGGATTGCAGAGGCTTTACAACTGCGCACCCTTGAGAACAGATGAGCGACTAGAGCACCATGGCCATCAAGTATCTAGACAGCTGCAGGAACGCTGTTCTTCTTATTCAAGACAATGCGAGAGAATCCCAAAACCCAAAATTCAAGAGGAACACTGTTCTTCTTCAAGACAATGCGAGCAAAAAGGCCAAAACCCAGCAGAATTGCATGACTGAGTAAGCACCTGAGATCAAATTCAGTTTTCCCATTGGGCTGCGGCATCGCACACATCTTGGCGGCATGCGCGCGTGCGGCGTTGGGGCGGCCGTGGTGGATGGCCTGCCAGAAGTCGACCTCAAGCTGCGCCATGCGCGCCGCCATGCTCTTTGCGAGAGGATAGTGGTCCGCAGCAGCATCCAGTATCTGTGCTGCCGCAGAGGGCCCTGTAGCCACCACCAGACTATGACTGTGTGCACTCCTATCCAGACGGTGTTGCTGTGGGAGATCATTGCGTTGGGTGCAGTACTCTGGCAGTGGGCTGCGGCATGTATGCATGCAGCCAGGTGAGAATTCTGCCTCAGAATTCTGAGGCATTCACACAGGGAGGTGTGTGTCGCTCTCTAGATGTGGTGGGCTGAAGCCAATCAGCCGAGAGGCTTGCTGTAGCCCTGGAAGGAAATTCAGGAAAACAATCATACCCCGCACACAATCATGGACCTCATATGGAGCCGTATCCCAGCACTTCATCACAACACCACAGTGGAGGCCTGGCGCCGCACAACTACATTTCAGGCTCTTTCCTGCTTCCCCCAAGACGCTTGCAAGCAAAACACAAACCAACGGTACAAACTGCAGCCGCACCTTGCCGGTCATTCGCGATGAGCGCAAGGGCAGCGTATGCATGCATGGTGTCTACAGGGTCCCCAGCATGGCAGCTGATGAACGTCGCGGCTTCTGATGCGGCGAGTGACACGCAGCCGTGCCGCCGCCAGGCTGCCGCGCGCACCAGATGCATGCGGCCGTGCGCCTCAGACACCGCGGCAGCGCATGAGCGGCCCTCCCCCTGGGCCTGCACGACACTTTGTAATTCCACACCTTTCGTGGACCAGAAAGATCACCTGGGGGTTGTTAACGTGGACCTGGGGGCTGAATTTACTCTTCCTCTACACTTCGTTGCGAGAAGCACTGACACTCTGTTCTCACAGAATCCCCAAGGCGGCCACATGGCAAGTGAGGTTCAGAAGCTTGAAAAGCATGAGGTAGTGCACATAGCGCAGCTGTCAGGCTGCACCGTTTTAATCAT
Source organism: Ulvella scutata (assembly GCA_032359135.1). Classification (NCBI taxonomy): domain Eukaryota; kingdom Viridiplantae; phylum Chlorophyta; class Ulvophyceae; order Ulvales; family Ulvellaceae; genus Ulvella; species Ulvella scutata. The sequence continues at coordinate 3,466 of JAUMHD010029850.1, read as the reverse complement.
GACGCTTTGCAGAACATGGCGACCCAGGAGAAAAACATTTTGGGGGAAAAAACACTCAAGTTGGAAAATCAGACAACTGGCTTCACATATTCAGCTGCAACCTGTTCTATTCGACTCTGTATGTTGCTGGTAACAGTAAGTTCAACAGCTGTTTGTATGACATTTTGATGACTCTGAGGGCTCAAATAATGCAGTTGTCAGTGAGTGGCTAAGCGGAGTTGTCACTGACTCAGCACACCATATGCATTGAATTGGCCTCTGGAGCGCCACCCCAACCACACCTCGTCAATAAGAGTGCATGTGTATGCACGTAGTGTAACATTCTGATCCACCACAGGGGCGGAAAAGTGCCATTCAGGCGCTTTCCCCGAAATATTTTCTGAAAGTCAGAACGCCCTCGATCTTTTTTTCTTATGTTGAGCAAAGCGTAAGGACTCAAATGGCGGAGCCTAACACGACGCGTCGGCAACTTTGTGGACAACGCATGCATGCGGAACTAGGTCTCCTGTGCATGCACGTGGCTAGAAAGACCAAATACCGTAGTATTGCCAATGGATAGTTTTTTATTTGGGCCTCTGGGGACACACATTTTAGAAACAATGATTTTTTGACCTGTTCTCGAACTCAAAGGTAGGGGACAAGGACTTTTTGTGAAGCCTCCGTTCGTTGTAATTCTTCAAGAAGGGACAGACACGGCATGAAAAAATGTTTTGCGGTCCACTGTGCCCTTGTACAGGTTATCAGTAGAAGCATGTCGTTCTCGAGTGCTGAGCATCCCGTTCAGAAGCAGCTGCCGCCTGCACCTGCAGGTGGTGACGATACTGTAGTGCAGAGTCTTTCTGTAGGTATGGCATGGCCGAGGCCCGGTTCATTCAGTGGCTCAGCACCAGTAGCAGTAGGTAACGAGACCAGTGATGCAGACTCTGAGCCACGCATTGCAAGCACTTCTGCGCCTCCGCCGGCACCAAGTGACAAGAAGTTGTTTTCGTCCTTCAAGAAGCAATAGTATTTTCATGAGTCTGGGTCAAATCTTCCGCACAGGGACGGGACATTTGCAAAACAACGATTTCATCTATCCGTTGTCCACACCCACGGGGACGGGACACAGGAATAATTTCTGGCTGTTTGTTCCTTTTTTTTTACTCTGGGGACGGGACAGTCCGTTGGAAAAGTGCCCTGAGGGGACAGACACAACGATCCATTGGCAATACTACGGTATAACCAAATATACGCAAATATACGCATTCGCTCAAGAACCAGCTGGGGAGACAAAAGGTAGGGCTAGACAGACCAAAACAGGAAACAAAAATGTAAAGAAAGACAGAGCCAGCTGGTGAGAACATAACAGAATGAACTGCAAGCGCAGCAGCAAAAAGTGTGTGAAAGTTACAGACGTCCATTGTAGGAGATTGTACACTCGGCAGGACTTTTTCGCAAAGGCGCTACAGCTAGAGAATATGAAACAAATGGAGCAGGAAAAAGGCGGGGGCGGGGGGGGGGGGGGGAGGGGGGCAGCACCATCAGCGAGTCTGGGAGGCAGTCTGTGTGTAGCGTGTAGAGATCCGATCTCGCAATGGTGGCTTGAGGGGTCTCCCCAGCGGCAGCCCACTGCATGCGAACCGGAGGCACCGCGGCCAGTGTGCATGCATGGTCCATCTCAGCCAGGCACTGGCTGTATTCCCACACCTGCGCACACATCCACGTCAGACAAGAGCCAAGTACGAGACACAAGGTCCAGACACACCACCACGCTTGTGTACAAGGCAGCTGATCGGCCGTGTAAGAGGTAGCCGATGAGTGATGACTCACTCATGACACGCATGCTATTCAGCAGAAAATATAGGGCTTTAAGAAAAACATGAGGAGCGCTCCACGGCCGTTACAATTCCAAAAGACAGTATCTGGACCAAAACCTGAGCACCCAAACAGCCAGAAGGGGAACACACCACGCATGCCGGCGATGCGCGTCGCACAGCAACAGTTCTGTGCGGTGACTCATCCCCTATAGGCGCCGCCGGCAACGCAGCGCGCTTGTCCCCCTTGCCCTCAGAAGAGCAGTACGCCAGCCTCGGCTCGCCGCAAGTGGCCAAGGCGGAAACGTCTGCGGCGGTGGGCGCTCCAGAGGGCTGCGGCTGGTGCAGAGTTGCATGCTCCGCCAGCGCCAGCACCCCGTTTGCGAAGAAGGAGGGCAGGCGGTGCAGTGCCGCTTGCGCTACGCAACGCTGCAAGAGCGCTTCTAGAAGGTGCAGGTGTGTGGCTGCAGGGCCCTGCACGCTGCGCGGTGTGAGATGCTCTGGGAATGCGAGTGGGCTGTGGAGAACCTGGCTTGATACGTGTGCCCATCGCATCTGCGCTGCTGCGTGTTGGGGTGCGTGTTTTTGGCATATTTTGATGCTCACTCAAAGTGACCTTCGCAGACACGAAACAGGCACGCAGCTTTGAGTACCAGATAAGCTTTAAATTGTAGTAAGACACGGACATGAAACGTTATCGGCAATATTGATTCCTGAACTGTACATGCAACCTGACAACAAATGTGCAACATCAAGTGGGTCGCAAATTGTGTACGAAATAGACGAAAGGCTTCAAACTATGTATGAAAAAGATACGAAAAAAAATCTCGGCCAGATATATTTCAATTGCTGCGTTTGAAACAGCCAGGGCAGGGGGAACCGCTCGCCTACCTGCATCAGCGCAGCAGGGCTCTTGGCCTCGCCAGTACAGTCCGGCGTGGTGGCATGCATGATCACACACAGCTGCATCAAGCACATGACCATCGCCTGGGAATCCCCGGAGCCCTGGTCCACATCCACAGCCTCCAGCAGAGCAGTAGTCGCAGCATCGACGTGCCCGTGTGCCACATGCAGCTGACTCAGCGACAGCAGCGCTTGCTGCAGGGGCCGCGAGCGGCTGCCCTCTGGCGGCCTCGGCGGCAGGCCTGCGGCACCCCCCCTTTGAGCTGCGTCGAGCGCGGTGCTGGCAGGCACCATGCAGTCGTGGAAGTGCAGCAGCGCTGACAGAGCCGCGTTGTATGTTCTGCATGCATGCGGCTACTTCACGGACACACACACACACACACACACACATCCTTCTTTTCGTACCCTACCATTGTTACCGTCCGTGGTTGTTACCATCGTGACTCGTCCCCATCGTGTGTCACAGTACTTCCCAACCCAATGTAGCTATCTACAAGTGCAATAGCATGAATTCAGTAGATTAACGTTCGAACAGCGTCGGTAGGCGGTTTCGCGGTGCTATGGCGCCAAAGAACGCTGAGGCCATCGTTGGCAGAACCACCTGCCCGTTCTGTGCCGAGAGCTTCTCAGAAGGGCAGATCGTTCGTCACATAAGAGATAAACATCATGATGATTATCTCTCGCCCGAGGCTTTGGACAGGCTGGGCTTGCGACGCTGTGGTGACTGCAACAAGGTCATCAGCCTGTCAGGGAAAGGCAATCACACCTGC
>JAUMHD010029839.1:0-26349 GCA_032359135.1 Ulvella scutata | reverse complement strand
GGCTGCACCTTCAGGCCAGCAGCATCCAGCTTCCACTTCAGGGCGGCGTAGGCGGCATCCACATCAACCGCTGGTCCTTGCAGAATGACGTCATCTAGGTATGCGACAACGCGCACACCTGGATGATTGTCCTGCACAGACTGGAGAATGGTCTGGATGGTGAGTGCAAAGAACAGCGGCAAAGAACAGCGTGTGCACTAGGCTATCTTGGCGGATCGTATATTAGCGGACATGTACCGAGCCGTCATGCCGAACTCCGGACATTTAACGAGCTGTCATACCGACTCGAGACTCGTTCGCGTGCCCGAAGCGCACGGCTGTGTCGATGCACCCACAAAACGGCATTATAAGCGTAATTACGATCAGTACATTACACTTTCGTAGTTTGAGAACGAAGGAGAGCGACGATTGCACAAAACGGCAGTGAGCTAGGTTGTTCACGAGCATGTCTGCTCAGTACATGTACTCAAAGCACCATCGAACTGAGCATGCATCACAATAGATCAGGAAGAGCGTTTCGCCACATCGGCAATATAAAAAGGTGTGGTGTGAGACGGGAATGCGCGAACGCTGCGATTGTCGGCACCACACGTGTGCAAAGCACTGACTCACTTCGAGTTCTGAGCCTCTGCACCTCGCAGACTCCACATCAGGGCTGGGACACCAGATTCGCGTAACTGTGAACTGGGCCAACTAGTCTCGTCTGTGCACCTTGCTTAAACACATACATTGTCGCAAATAGCGTCTGCATTCATGATTTTCCGGACCACATGTAGCCACGTCTATCGATCTCCCCCTTTATTCGACGTTGGATTATAGGTGCATGCATGCGTCCGCGGATGGCTTCGCTGATCATCATCTACACATTTTCAAAGTTCACGTGGAGAACAGACAAGATACCGAATCTCAGTTTCGACACCTCTAGATCTGACATTCATACTTTCGGGAGGTGAAAGCGCCGTTCGTTCAGCGTTCCTGGGTTCTGGATGTTGGGGATCCCAAATATCCAAAGCCGGTTTATTAAACGAGTGTCCAGTTATTTTTTTGCACCCTAAAAAAAAAGCTACAAATGCACATCACCAGGAAGTATCCTGCCGGTCTTCGGCCCCTTCACGGTGCCGGTCATTCGGAATATGTACCGCTGCCCGAGTTTTCATCTCTAAGCTCCAAAGCTCAGTCAGCGACGAATGGCTGTTGCTGAACTCGGCTGTAGACTTTATAGCCCGCGGGTTCTTCACGTCCCGCACTCGTATCCAAGAAACTATACTGTATACATCTTCTCTTATGGCAACAGCTTGTGAATTGTTTTGTGCTACTGCACCCAGACCTGACACTCCCATGCACACTCCAATTCGATTTTCTATGTCTCACATCAATCTTGGTCCCTGTCGCTTCAGATTCCGAACTAGCATACTGTTTTTGTGTACCATGCCCACACTCAGCTGCTCTCGTTGCCGTTGGTGGTATGCGGCATCTGTACATCACTATCTAATTAGATAGTATAAATCCCGTTTATGAGGGGTGACACAGGTTGGCACACACGCGACGCCAGAAAGCCACAGGAGTAGAGGAAAACACGAACGGATCTCGCCTGATATGTAATCCTTCGTAAAAAGTATGTCCGCCCAGAGCAGGTTTTTGACGAAATTAAGTTTTCTCCCGGGACCCGTCCTGCGGACGGCCAAAATGACGAAGTCTGACTAAACGATTACGCAGTGTCCGGGCCTCTCGTCACCGTTTTGACGAAGTGCGAAACAATGATGCGATTCCTGTCCATGCATTCCATGGTTTGACCTTGATCAAAACACATTGATATACAGCATGTCCCGTCCTTATTGTGATAGCCATTGCTATATTGATACACCTACAGAGCTACACGTTCACCAAAGGACCCGTCATTCGCAGTTCTTCATCATCGATAGGCGTGTTGTCTGCAATCATGTCAGCGCAATCATCTACATGTAATATAAACTCAGCTGCATGCCCCATAGCTGTGTGCACGAATGTCTGGTCATCCCAGGACTTCGTGTACCCAATCTTTCTCCAGCTCTGTGATCAAGCTTCCCGAGCTTGTACGATCCCTGCATCAGCCACCGAAGTGCCGGAGCAGCTACAGCTGCATCCATCAGGTCGAAATTGAATGTTGGGAGTACCTCATTGCCGGACAGATGTTCTTTAACCTGGCGCATGAGAAACATTGTGTGCGCGCGAGAGTGGTAGTTTTTGAACGGCTTATGGCGAACTGCGCGATGCACCTGCACTGAGGAGGCATGTACACCAGGAAAAACCCGATGTACTTGTTATTCAGCCACTTACCAAACTACTTTGAGATATGTACCGGGTAGCAGTCGATGTTGATGATAATTTGGCAACAGCAGGATCATCACCACTCTTCTCATACTCTGCTACGTGAGGTGGCCACACAATCATGTCCACCCACAACCGCAGGGTAGATTCGTTCGTCCAGTGTGTCGTGTTTCCTGCTCGTACAACGTTATTTCTGAAGCTAGTCGCGAAGCAGCCTGTTTGCAATGCGTGTGCATACATACAGAATCGGTGCGAGCCACAACGCCTATAGTTATGCAAGGATGGCTGACGAATAGGTATGAAATGGTAAACTGCACCTGCCGCTATCATGTGCCCAGTTTCTGGATCTTGAATGTATTGTGCGTGTTCAGCCAGAAAGTGGTCCTGATCACACGCTTTGCGCGTTGCACCATTGACCTTGGGCGTGTTGCCACCGCCCAGCTCTGTGCATGACGAGCCATGTACGAACTTACCAGTAGACCACTTTGCTATTTTGGTCATTAGACATTAAAAACAAGATTTCATTAGATAGCCGGTGCGTATCTTTTGCATACTTATACAACACGTGTCTGATGTGACATATGCGAAGTGGGACGAGTAGGGACGCCAGGGCTGAGGAGGCACCGGAAGTGCGCGTGAAGCAGCTTGTGGACCGCGATAGGAGGTGTAGTGGAAGTGTTATTGGTTGTTGGAAGATTTGGCAAAGAATGTTTTGGACCATCATATTACCAGGCTGGGACTCGGAGGATCCCAGAACCGTGGAAAAAGCAGCAACCGGTCACACTTAGGTAGTGAACGGACCATCTGGAGAGGATGGGGACTCTACATCACTCTGCGCACTTGCCGTGGGGTCAGGAGCATGTGTAGTTTCTGACAAGGCTGCAACTTGGTGCAATGACACGCGTCACGTCTTGTGATGGAGTTTAAGTGGAGATTAAATGCTGTTTGTTTGTTTTGTGGAATCTATATAGGCCTCGCTGCATCACCAAATGGGGCCGTCTCAGGCGCGCCCGTTTTGGCACCTGTTGACCACCCAAAATCGACCCTGGTACATGCCCCACCACTCCCCACAACGATCCAATGCCCCATAACGTTGAAAAAACATACAAGAATGAGTGTGAGCACCTGTTCTGCTTTATTTAATGGCTTCTCTGACCTTGGGCCAGGAACTGTTAATGAACATAATGTCAAGTTCCCCGATCGATACGCAGAGCCTGCATGTGCAGCATGTCCCCTGCAGCTGATGATGTAACCATGACCGTTACACCAAATTTATTCTCCCTCCCAGTCACGGTAACCTCTTTGCTACCCTCAGGAGCGAAGGTGAAACGGCTGTCTGGGGTCAATTTCATCTGACATAAGAATGCGCTCGGGAAGAATGCAGTGCGCGCGTCACAGATAAGCGATGCGTTGCAGCATATCTGTGACCATTAGATCTGCGTTGGCTGGTGTACTTTGCGCGGCAGACGTCGAGGCACGTCATGTCCAGCGCAGGTGCCTGCGCGCGAAAGTTCGCAACCAAAATGACGACGCACAGAACTTGAAACGGTCAACTTCTCCATCCTCGTCTGTGATATGTCGGCTGACCGTACCTCCCTTGCCAGCTTCCTGCAGCGCTGCCACATTCCTGTATTTCATGTTGTCAGAATTTATGCTCACGCCTCAGTACGTGCCAGTGTCACGGTTATGTGGATATATGATATATTCAAACACGTATTTGAATATATACCAACCTCTATATATTCCATATATCCACATAATTATCTACGTCTATATATCCACATAATTATCTATCTCTATATATTCCATATATCCACATAATTATCTACCTCTATTATATATTTCATAAATACACTCGTATTTGAATATATTCCTACCGCAATATATCCCATATACTCACATACCGATCTATTTCTATTATCTACCTCATGTACAACCTTGTGTTTGAATATATACCTATCTCTATATATCCCATCTACATATATATATATATATATATATATATGATTATTCCTGCTCTTCTGGCGTTTCTGCGGATCCCCGCAACCACACGCTGGCTAATTACAAACTTAACCAACATACACCATCCTTATGCTTTTGGGCTTGAGCTGCGGAGGGTTCGACTGGGCTGTGCGTGGCAATCGTTGCGTGAGTTTGGTGGAGCATGATGGCAGCTACGACCTGTACGACGCATGGAATTGCGTATGATACCGAGTATGGACTCATACCATTATATATTTTTGTGTCGAAGCGACGTCAAAGTTTGAAAGCGCTTCCTTTGGCGACGTTGAAGACCGGGTCTCAAACTTTGTCCACCAATTCAGTGTCAGCACAATGCACCGCAGCACCACAGCTCCTGGGAATATCTTTGAAATGTTCTGAAGATGTGTACGCACTCAATATTTGGCCGCAAGCTGCTTCACATTCGTGTTGCAAAGTACAAAGCTCGTGCAATGCTCTGGAGAGGTCCACAGATTGAACTGCAGCTGCAAGCATATATAACCATCATTTCGTACGGATTGCGATCTGTCTCTGGATCGTTTTCGTACGGTGATGCATTCCTTGCAATTGCCGTTAGGTACCGTCTTTACTGTGCACGCGGAGCCATGGACAGTTCGAAAATGCACTCGTCGAAACAGAAATATAAACGAATGCCCAACTTGAGATACCAGGACATGTTGCCCTTGCCTTGCTGGTGCTCTTCAGTCTATGCGTGACGTGGTGTCGGTTCAGTATATACGAGACGTGCTGTCGGTTCAATCTATACGAGACGTGGTGTCGGTTCAATCTATACGAGACGTCTCTGTTCGATGGTGACGAGAAGTAGTGTCTGTTTAACATCTACGTACATACACGCACACTTACAGCATGTAGATTCAAATGCAAAGAAAAGCGGAAGCTTTTCTTTGCACACTAAGAGGCTGAGTCGCGCGAAGCGCGCGAAGCGCGCGAAGCCTTGTATAGTCATATAATTATCTACCGCATATATACCCTTGTATTTGAATATATACCTACCTGACCCCCCCCTTGAGCTCATATACTCCATATATTCAAATACAGCATATATTCAGATACCACACACATCTCTAAATATAAGCCCCCATCGTCAGCATCAAATCTCGTGAAGAAACCAGTCATAAGGTTAGGCACTTTCTTGGCCAGCTCCTCAGCTGCTGTCAGATGAACTAGCTCATCACTACTGGAGTCACCCATAGCGATCGCTTGCACGCACACAAAAGCAACAGATCTACAGCACCAAACATATCTGATATGACAAAGACAATAACCATAAAACACTGCTCCCTAGGCATCCAACTTTGATCATTTGACGAGCGCCTGAAAATTGATATGCCTCTATCCGTCCGGCCAGGCCTGCATTCGACCAAGTGCCAAAAAAACGATTTCGCCTGTCCAACCTTGCCGCTACCAAATTGACGACCTAAAAAAAAACGAAAATGCGTGAAGCGTCCCGTCCAGGCTTGGCTGAAAAGGTGGGATTGCATTTACAACGATATATACTCTCTCTCTCTCTCTCTCTCTCTCTCTCTCTCTCTCTCTCTCTCTCTGAAAATACAAATGAGCATTCCCACCGTTTTGCCGTTTCTGCCAATCCCCGTCACTCCACGTCCGCTAATTACGAACTTGAGCACATATCACGATTTTAAAGTCATATAGCTTGGATATTTGTGGTTTGTGGCGCCGTGTATGTAGCAGTGTGGGTTGCACTGTCATGGATGCACGAAGCTGCCACTAACGTCACTCTCACGAATCGTGCATCAAATGTTCTTGAATACACTCCTACGGATATTCAGGACTGTAAACCGCTGATCGTGGGTGCCTAGAGGTGCCGTGCTCTGCACCATACGTAGTCATGGATCGTCTGTGCGGAGGTTTGTGACGAGAAAGTGTGCACATTGCGAAGGACACGACAACACCATGAGCTCACCAATCACAGTTCGAAACATAGATCTTGCACATCTACAGGGTATCACTAGGTGCTTCCCGGACGCTGGCGTTGAATGGCGCGCTGTGCTGATATCATATTGCGTCACAAACCTCCGCAAAAACGATCCATAACTACGTATTGTGCAAAGTAGGGAACCCCTAGGCAGCCACGATCCACGGTATGCAGTCATAAATATATGCAGGAGTGTATCATACCCGCACAAAATATTGGGTTAGTCACTTCAAACTCTGCATGGTTCAAATCGCAGTTGGAGCAGCACAATGCCGAAAGTTGGAACCGTAAAGGTGCTTGGACGTGTGGGAAAGTCAAGCATGGGTTTTGAGGAGGTAAACGTGGTATGTCTGCAATACATTTTTTACAAAGTAAGCTTCAGACAGGATTTGTCTGCCTGTCGTTTGTTTCAGATTGTGTATAACATTATGTGTCATATTAGGACCCGCAAGGCCGCTCGAGATAGCTATGTAGGCGTGATAAGAAACTTGTCTCAGCGGGGGATGGCATACACGCATAACGTGCGCAGACGCAATATGTCACTGGGGCATTTCAGGGTAACAGGATGCGTTGCGATACGTAACTACGGTAAGCTGTGTATGGACGTAATGCCAGTGCTTGCAAGAAGCCGTTACGTTCGATAGAATGAAATTTCCCAAATAATTCTCTTTCTGTACCATACTTAGACAACATATCAGCAGAGGACGGTGATGTGTGCAGGGATGACCTTGCCACAAGAAGAGCAGAGAAGAGCAAAGAGAAGGCATGAATGCGTAGGTCAGGGGTGCATGCACGGTGAACGGCCCACCGCAGTCGCAATTTTAACACTGTATTAACGCTCGTAACGACGCTGTTTGCGAAATACTCAATTACACGTATTTTTTAAAATCCTCCGCGTAAGCTGTCACCCTAGGGTATTTCATCTTTCTGCTTGAGTATTATCTGCGTCTTGGCAATGTGATGATGTCCGATATTTACCCAATACTGTCTGGAATGACGTTGTACGTTGTGATACTACAGACCTTCTGTTGTGCATTCCTGCATCCCCGTTGGTATCGTCTGGCAGAGATCTGCACGTTCACCGTACAATTTGTATATTGCACAGAGGGGTTACGTTGTTCTTCTGTATGTGTGGGCTCTGTAACTGTGTTGCAGAGAAAGGGTCTGATGGGGTGCGCTACATAGTTGAACGTTTTTAGGTCAGTATGGGTACTCCGGAATACTTGACGTTTTGTTACCAAGGGGGTTGGAAATTGTGCTAGGTTTATGCTGCTGGAATCTGGGCAACCTAGCAGCATGACATAGCATTTTCTACTTGTGAAATCTGAAGTTGGAGTATCTTGGGTGGGGAGGCTACCTGTCCTATGGCTGCATATCAGTCGTGGAGTCGCTTATTATGTTCATGCTGCGCTTTTTAACTTGAAGGGGAGCTGACCCGTGTCCAAGATACGGTGTGAATAACCGTGTTGCCTCATGTTTGTGTATGCGAGCGTGCCAGCCCTGCAAGCGGTCCGCAATGAGATGGGTTCACGAACTGGCCTGATCTGAGGAGTTGTGAGAACCAAAGGTGAATCCAACACAAAACTCGTTGAGGAGAACGGTGGCGGGGGTAGATGATACACGTAGAATCACTTGCTGTCCAGAGAAGAACTAATTATGATGCACAGGTGGCACTCCGAACGACTCCCGTAAGCGTTACTACCAGTATTGATATCGTGTCATTTGCAGAGCAGCTCACTCAGCTGTTGTTCAGTGCATACATTTATGCACAAACACTGATTATCTCTTTAAAAATGTTGCGGCGGTGCCGGTCCAAGAAGTGCTGCTTAGATACTGCTTAGAAGGTTTTGAGCTGCTTATGACCGTGCCTTGTGAATGGACAACATAGCGGGTTCAAATTCAATGTCTGTGAAATTTGGCGGACTATTGGATGTATAGCTCCGATCTGCTGGAGGTGTACTCCAAATGCGGAGAAAAACGAGGCACGTTGCACCAGTAGCCATACCAGCCACAAGTGGCCCCTGGCTAACCTGCCTCTTCACCGTCCTTAGCTCACTCATGGCAATTGGAAGTGACCATATTATTGAGTTGTGGGCCTTTTGCGGCAAGATATTGCAGAAACATGAGCAAGGCCATAGTAAGGAGTTTCGACACCGATGTGCTTGTCCACCCACCCCCCGAGTCCATAATGTCTGATGTACCATGCTCATGATATGCCTTTTTACATTTGCAGTTGAAAGCATTGATCATCATCGGCAGAGTGCGAAATTGTGTCCACTTCATGTCGTGATGTCGTTTTTACTTTACAGGAGATCATCTTGATAGTTATGCCGTGCCGAAATATGACACGTCATTATGGAGAAGACTTCTTGATGTGCCATTTATCATAGATGACTCATCGAACGTAATACTTTAGAGTCGTGATGGCGCATCCATGCAGTTAATGTTACGATCATGATCTGATGCTTCAGCCGTGGGCCAGGAGCTGAAAACAAAGTGGCTTTTATGTCGTTGCGCACTCTAATATATCGATGCACCACTTGCAACTTGCGGTACATGGCCTAACTGGTGCAGCGAATGCGCTTCAGAAGCGAGCCGTCTGTGCCCAGCTTCATGTTTGGAACGCGCATGCCTGCGCAAACTCCGTCACTTGAAAATTCTTCTCTCCGTGACTTGAATAAGAATTTTCAAGGCCTATCTTTGACGCCCCACAACAAACTAACAGTCATGTGTGGAGCCTCACGTCTAGCAACTCTGCTTATCACCATAGAGTGATTCCTGAACCTAAAACCTCTCTCTCGAATACCCGAAAGCTTGAAAGTCGGACGCGTACAGATCATAAACAATATCTGCTAACTCCTGCGTGTAAAACGTTCTCCATACATTTGCCGACCCAGTGAAATGGGTGTCTCTCTTCACCACGTTCTCGATGGTTACGCTGTCTCCCGGCGGCACAGCATCTGCTCTTTGTAAGCGTAAGTCAGATATGGATTTTCCGTCCCATTCTGGATGTGTCGCTTTATAGTACTCAGAACAGTCCGCAAAAGATGCCGGTTTGTAGTAACATTGCGTGTCTGCCTCGCGCAATGTCTGATCTAAGATAAACGGCTTGTTGCCACCTACCCAGATTTTCCCACGGGATAAAGGCTGCCATCCAGTTGTTGTGAAGCTCGTTAGATTTAGCCCCTGCTCCCAACATGGAAACCATCGAGCTTGATCTTCAAGTCGGAGTGTATACTCGTAGTGAATTTCTTTGCCACATGTAGATATTTGTGGAGAAAAGTGCTGGTCGATTCCATGTACGCCATGGTACTTCAGTGCCAATACAAACTTGCTAAAGTCTTCCTGAGAATGGGCCCATTGGTGGTCAGGGTCTCGATTGAGCCACTTGTTCACAGTCTGCAATACAATAACCTGAGAAATGTCGCATAGGATCAAATGTTCATATGCATTAAACTCAGCCCTCACACTAATGTACTGCTATTGAGGTTAGTTCATGCGCAGACCTTTTCACAATAGGCTGCTGGCTAGGAAGTTGCTGGTGCTGATCATGTACGCTCGTACGCAGGAGAGACTGTGTTCACATCGCAGTACGGTTTGGATTTCGCAAAATGGGAACTTGCCAAGTGCTAACATATGGACACAGTAGCATGGCCCAGATTCCGTTACAGCAATACGAAGAGCATCATACCCTTATGGTGTACACATCGCCATCCATATACTTCGAATTCATCTTGTTCATATATCCAGATAGCAGCCGAACATACGGATTCCTGCCCACGATGAAGGATGGAAATACATCTCCTTGAACCTGTGTGACATTGCTGTAGTGCCACAACGTAGGGTATGGATCAAAATGCGCTTGATTAACCTGCTTCTTAACGTCGGTTGGTTGAGCAGAAGGATAGTGAATTATGGTATGCAGCAGCTTTCGGAAGCCTGTACATCCAGCTTTTGGAACTGTGCATATCATAAAAGGATGCACCCCTTGAGCATCGATGATGACCGGATTTGTCGGGAACTTAGTCCCGTATGCTTTAGGGCAGTGTTTCCCACTGGGGTCTGCTGATGGACTGAGCCCGAAAGTGCTTCTCTCTCCTTCAGAGCTGCGAAAGGCCTGCATCAGAGATTTACATTCGGGAGATAGCCTGCTTGTGAACGTGTTGCCATCTTGTGGAGAACCCAACGATCCACATAAGGGTTTTGGGCACTGCACGTCCTGATCATCAATGGAGCTGTATGCGTTCACTGCTTTCAAGCACTCCCTCGACGACAATGCGTGTGAAAGTATGGGGATTGTCAGCAGCAGAACGAAGGTCTGAGGCTTGAAGACCATGCCCATCATCGACGCTCCTGCAATACCAAAGCCGGAATCACGACCATCCGTATTGCGCTCCCATACCGCCGTTGAGTAACAGAAGCACGTACTGCTACAGTGGTCCTCGATGGGTATGGGCACAGTCACATGCACTCCGAAGCCACACGTCGTCTTTTGTACTGCAGATGCAAGGGGGAAGTCAAGTGGGCCGATGTTATAATACAGCCAATGTAACACATATATATACATATATATATATATATATATATATATATATATACTTGACGGACACGATCATACGTCTTATATGTAGGCACAGGGCGCGAATGATGCCGTGAATCCATTGTTCGGGTAATCCTGAGAGTTGATGCAGCCCGCAATGGAGACTGTAGTTTAAGCACAGTCGACCACGTCCTGGTTGGCGCCACGGTTGGCGTCACTCAAATCAATGCGAATGTTCAGAAAATACCTATTTTGATGGCTTTCGCTAGCCTGACGACATTTCAATAAAAGTACATTGCATACAACCTAACAGAACTTCCTGAAATCGTTATGTGTGCTAAAAAATGCTTAAGGCTTGCGGACGAAGGTAGGATCTGGTGGACCTTCATGTGTAGACGCAGTAGAGGCTACACGATCGTGTTCAGTCTCGGAAGCGCGAATGATGTACGTTTATCGCCGTGCCGGAGGTCTGTGGAAGGTGCTCACATACATTGGTGGCACTGCGAACGCAAGGCATCATGGCATTGCGTTCGTATCTGTTGACCAAACCCGCACAGTATACTCTTTTGTCGGGTCGCTTCAATAGGTCCCTCTGGTGACAATTCTATTGAGACTTAGGCCCAAGAACAATACTTGCTCATGCATGTAATACCAATGCGCACTGCTACTGCTCTGCGAACACGTATGTCTTGAATATGTCATGAAACGCTGTTTATACCGTAACTGTGCTAATGGTCCAGTGTTCCCGTCCCTTGCGACCCAAGAACCGCTGGCCTGCCCAATCCCATGTCGTTTTTGGAACACGGGTCAGACGCTTCGCATTGAACCAATTCATGTCGCTCAGGGCTCGATTTGGCACGTGCAGGAATACATCTTCTGCATTCTGAATATGCAGGACGAAGCGTATCGCATGTATGACAAAAGCGTTAACAGAATCATATGTTGCCAAGTATGGGATGTGCGGCCTCATCAACGTTGCCATTTCAACACTTTCTGAACGATAGTCAATGTGATGAAACGCCAATTTTGGACTGGAGTTTTGAATATCGCAGGCAAGAACGAGCATCTAATTTTCTTTTGCATCCTGTGTAGTGAACTATGACATAGTGTAGAATATTTGTCAGTTTAACAGTGTGGAAGTAAGATGCCTATCTTCTCTCTACGTCACCAGGCTTAAACACATTTCAGCCCTGTGCTTGACCAGTCTCCATTCTGTTTTACACCTCCACTATGCATCACCCTCAAGAGGGGGGTAGGCACTAGGACCTATGGGCAGTGTTTAATTTTAAGGATCCTCTCCTTCCAGTATATGTCGTTTCTGAAACAATACCTAGGTGAAATGCTGATTCTAGTATCGTTTGCAACACGATATCTTCGTCAACACTCACAAACAAAAAAACGATAAACAGAAAGGAGAAAAAGGGGTTGGGCTTCCTGATCCAGCGCAAGAAATCCTGGTTCGAATCAGGACACGACATTCCGCCTGATGAGACCACATTTCCTCTCGCTTTTTGTTTCCTGGCAGAAAATATCAAAATTGATTTCATTTCTATCCTCCTTTCCCATTTACTTCCTGTCACCTTTACTACCAACAGTTGATCCAGGCAGAATCACCGCCTGTGGTAGCACGGACATAGGCACCTAATTCTCTCTGTACAGTCTTCCTATTAAGACCATACAAAGCATCAGCGAGCTTATTCACATCCCCAGCGATACCATGTGGGGCTATTCTGATATTGTACTGCACCGACAACGAGAATATCTCCCGCAGGATATCTGCAAAATACACTATATTAGCCCCCCAGACTGCAAAAAACTTCCCGAATCATCTGACTCCATTCAGATTGTCATTGCAAATGAGAACTCGCTTGTCGCGCATGTACCAGCCAAACGCTCTTAACGCTACCAAGAAACCAAACAGCTTCCATTCTGTGGAAGTGCTGGTTTTAGGATGGTGCTGACCTACGTAATGATGGCGAATCTGATGATCCCCAAGAGCCACCAATCCCCTATCACAAAATACACCAACGCCACCCAGACCAGTAGCATGTATGCGAATATCACACACAGCATCAGCATCCTCGATCGACAAATGGCCATTGAACAAACGCATGTTTGATCGCCACCACCCCTCGTCCAACATGAACGCAGCGTTCAGGTGTATATGATCGTTGACTGCACGAATGTGGCCAGCATCATCTCTGTATCGAGCTCTCCGCATTGAATGCAGGAAGGCTCGACCTCCATAAACTACACTAGCACAATACGACAGTACACCGATCAGACGGTCTACTTCTTGCCGTGCTGCTTTCTTTCTTGGTCTGTGAACAAACGAATCTAGCAAACACCTCGCTTTCGTTAGTTTGCTAGGTGGCAAGAAGACCCGCTGTTCTGCAGAGTTGATCAGTAGCCCGAGCCACTTTAATAGATGGCACAGGCCCCGTAGCTTTCGCTCGCTCAGAGAAAAACCCAAGTCCCTAAGGAGATCGCACAGCAACAGCCAGACGAACATACATGTGCTCTCTGAATGAGCAAGCACTAGCCAGTCATCAACTACATTAGACACCTGCACATCAGCACCAATACGATAGCCGAAGGCCACCAGTAACTTGTGAAGCATTCCCAGCACATCAGCAGAGAACCTACAGCACACTTCAGGGGCATGCCGCAGCCCGAAGGGCACACGGGTATCAATTAAGAGCTCAGGCGCATCACCAAAGTCCCATGTTGAGCACAACAGTGACCAGTCACTGGGATCAGTAGGCAGGTGTCTAAAGAATGCGGTTATGTCAATCTTTGCCATATAGCATCCTTTGTGCCGACCAACGTATGCTGACGCTGCATCCATATTGTCGTATTTCAGTCGCACATAATTGATTGCATAGTTCACATCCCCTCCCTTTGGAAGGAGTAGTCATGTACAATGCTCCACCCCACACGTGTGGTTCCATCCATCTTCTCAACCGCACCCATAGGGTGGACGTGTGAGAGGAAATCGAAGGTTTTCAAACTTTACACGCGATTGTCTTTAAAGAGAAACATAACAACAATGGTCACTTCATCCAACAGTTGCTTCTCAACACATGCCTCAGCATTAGGTACCCGCGCCGAATCGTGGTTCCTTCGCACTGGCACCTCATATCGCCAAGCGTGCTGAGGCACAACTGGCACCCCATGCATCAGCACATTGTAAGCAAATTGAAAATCTGCTACAACAGCACCCCAAGACAACCAACGATGCAACCGCTGGTGCATCGGATTTCGTCCCAGCGCTTTTGCTGCTAACTCCAGCGTCCAACTACCGTACAGTCCCCATAACAGCAAGCGCCGAATGGACGACGTGCCATCAAGCTCACAACCAACTCCTACACCATCATATGGGATACTGGAAGGGCAATGTTCAACCGAAAGCGCTATGCTTCCAAGCTGACCAGGCCCAACATCAGAGGGGCCAACCTCCATTGGGAGGGAGGGTTGCCGGGGTACGGCCTCTTGTAGGGGCTGGGGGGGGGGGGGGGGGGGGGGTAAACCCACCTGATATAAGCATGATAGGGCCACGGGGCCCTGCGGCCATCACGGCCGCCGCTGCGGCCGCTGCGGCCACGCCCAACACTGCCGTCACCACCAGACTGAAACTCAGGAATGTTCTGACTACCAGAGGACCCGGAACACTGACGGATAGCAGTTGCAAACCTCTTAGCAGGTTCGGTATTCAAATTCGTGAGGTGGTGCGCCATGCATTACATGTACATGGCTGAGAAGGAACGACTGGCCTCCATGTTCACCACAAACTGCCTTGCTCGATCATAGGCAGCTTAGTCGCCTTTGAAGTCGAAGGTCGAAAATGGCCGGCACGTTTTCACCACCAGTCTGCCAGACAAGTCCAGCATTTGGAAATCAAAGTTCATTGCTGTGTAACGTTCGGCAAGATGATCGTAGGTCTCCTTGATCTCACAGATCCTCTGAAACATAGCACCCCAACGCTGGAAGTACTCAGAGAGGTCAGATTGTGCAGCGAAGGGAAACATTTTTCTTCTGATCACAAACTTGACAACGCGTTCAGACAGATATCGAATCTCTTCCTGGTGCAATTCGGGGAAAGACTACAAGTCTGTGACCGTTTTTAACTTCTCAGTACTGGCCTGAACCGTGCTGGGGGGGCTCAGCTTATTCAAATCCCCTGTGGTGGAATCGACTTCAGTAAAGGGACAGCTTGTGCAAGTCATGAAATGACACTTCCCAAGCGAACAAGTCCATTTCGCTGCCGTTGCAACGATAATACTTGATGATCCGTGATCCGGGCCCGTAATCAGTCTGGTTCTTCGCGTCGGCGGCTTCCAGAATGGAACCAGTAGCGCCGCCAAGCCGTAAAGTGGCCGGTGTCTGAATGTTATACGCAGCAGGGCCAGCAATGCAGTGCCGGACCCTCCTGTCATATTCATGACCTTCCAGAACTATCGCTTTGATGACAGGTATGGCACCTGCGCGGTAAACCTCGGCTCAACATCGAATATCATACTGCGCCGACTGTGGGTAACTTTGCAGCCACCAACACAGTCACACATCAAGCAGACTGAGGGGGCAACTCGCTCGCGCGAGTCATCACCACAGTTTCTGGAAAACCATGACCATGATCCTAGTCAGCTCCACACCAGGACAAGACTCGCGCCTTGGTCCTGGTGGACGGGTGTGAGGCTTGGCCTGTTGGTGCAACCTCTCACACCCAACGCGCATCACCGTGAAATCAAAATACCACCACATAATGCTTCCAGAGTGCTGAATGATGAACATAAGGAGCAGCTGTGGGTTCTATACATATACAAGTCTCGATCGCGCTTCGCAAACTCTCGACGTATGCGATCTGGAAAGCTTCTGTCTTCCAGATCGCTGCTTCTTGCGTGTATCTACTTTTCTTTGGGGATTGTCTGCGATGATCTAGATCGTTTTCTTACATGTGGTGTTGCCGTGGCCATCGATGGTGTATGCTCGAAGGTGGTCGGAAACACACAGCTCTACTCACCGACATGTCTGAATGAATAAGAGTACCTGTGTAAGTAAGTGAGAAAGCTTCGATGTGTGCATGTCCTCCAAAGATGTTACGTAGCCTAAAGAGGTCACATTCCGAACCGCATTGCTATCCAGAGCCATATCGGAAAATCCAAGACGCGTGTCAACATCTAGAAGCAAATTGAAGTGCTTTGTTGATGGCTGTGCAGTGTTTTCCTGTATGGCCAGAGAGGAAAAGGGGGCGTGACGCTCGAGTCGGAAGCAACCCGTTCTGTACCACACACCTCGACTACCCGCACACAAAAGCCTCAATGCCAACCTTACAACAAAATATGGAGCAGGACGTGCGCGCACACACGCGCGAATGCCCTCCAGGGATGTGTGGGAACTTGCCCACAACACATCTCTCACGTCAGCACCACAGAGCACCGAAGGAGGCACGAGTGAGCCAGAACACATGTTTTTACTGTGTTAGGAATTATCAAGATTGTTTTCGGAGCGAGGTGCGCCGTCGAAACGCCAGGACCGGTGAAAGTGGGGAATAGTAATATATAGAAGTAGATATAGGTGCACTGTATATATATATATATATATATATATATATATATATATATATATACAAATTTGACTTTGCATGGTGTATAGTTGCTTCTATATAATTTGTGTGTACAGGTTGTGAAGTAAAGGCTCGATGCATAGCAAGAATACCGAGGGTTTCCACGGGCCACTCGTATACATTGAATATACACCAGGTATCGTATTGATGGAACCAAAACCACGACTCCTATAGATCGAGCATCAACAGCGTGACAACGGTCTCGCATCCTAGTATCTTAAACTTTGGTGCATGTGACTGTAGTTGTGAGTATATACATTATTCTCTCCGCACGGGAAAGTTTTCTTTTCCGCATGGCCAATAGAACCCAATGAAGCCGGTTAGAAACTGTGAAAAAAGAACAAACAATCCAAACATGCCAAGACAGTCCACAGAAAACATGCCAAACTCATGCGCGAAATACGGTTTCTCTAGGCTCGGTCTTGGTGTTCGCGCTGTTCGGAAAGCACTGTATGAGCTATGTACTCAGCAACACAATTTCGAAGCAGTACACATAAATAGAATGATAATGTGCACCCCTGCAGAATATGTAAAAGAGATGCCCAAGAGCTGTGGTGCAGCAGTGCACTGTGGTGGGACGTTATAGCTGGAAAAAGGTGCAATGTCGGTCTTCGGCGTACCCGAAAGAGATACGTCCGAAGAATTAGGCCGGTTCCCAAAGAATCGAAACATTATATTTAGCTAGTGGTCTAAAATATAGGCTCTACCGTGCGGTATATCGCCGTACTCTCCGCTGTGGTCACCCAAAATCACGTACCGCAAGGCACCTACCTTCCACTGCGCTTCAAAAAAGCTCAAGCCTAAAAGAATACACATACTGTTTGTTGCTTTAGTTTTAAATCCGCCTGCGCGTGGTGGCGGGGATCCAGAAGAGCAGGAATAATAATCTAAACATCCAACTGAATTTTCCCACCGTGTTGCCTTGTCTGTCGATCCCCGTCACTCCAGGCCCCCTAACTACAAAGTTATGCACATATCATTAGATTTAAGTGATTAGACTTGGCCTTGTGTGTTTGGGGGTACCGTGTCGGTATGCGTATCAGTGTGGGTTGAACGGTCATGGATGCACGAAGCTGCCACTGCAGAAATACGTCAGAATCACGCTGCATCAGTTGGTGAGCAAACAGCTGCATACATATTAAACTGTTAACCGTCGTTAACGGGCGCCTAGACCCGCTCTTATTCGTTCAGTACGTACATCTGGATCGTCAACACAGAAGTTTGTAACGCGAATGGATGTTAGCACAGTGCACTATTTCACGCGAGTGTCAAGGAAACGACTTATCATGCAGATGGGCAAGATCAATGTTTATAACTACGATTCGCGAGCGCATGGTGTTATCTTGTCAATTGATATGTAAACTTCCAGGACAGCCACATCGCAGTTGCACATGTGTAGTGTGGCACAAAAGAACATCAACAGTGCATTCGATGCGGCGAAGTGTGCACAGGTTGGAATGGGTGTCATGTCTGTGATGCTGTCATTACATGCGATGCCGAGCCATTCGCCGGCGTATAATATACTTCTCATAGTCTTGACAAGCACACAGCATGAACAGCCGAACGTGCAACGTAAACTCGATGCATTTGTTTGCACACAAGGAGGCTGACTCGCGCAAGGCGAGCGATGCCTTGTTAATTTATCGTGTGCCCCGGCAACACGTTCACTCGAACTAGCATGTACTCCCTATCGCCCCCACCAAGGAAGTAATTAACTATCAGAAGGCGATACAGTCCCTGGTTCTCTTGAAGCACTTGAATCATTTTCAGCAGATCTGAACTGCTGCTGCATAGTATTATAGACCTGTACGTTTGTCATAAGCCTCTAGTTACATACGGTCTTCTGTACTTCATCGTATAAGACATCGTATTTTGGATCCACCACATTTAGTGAAGCACTCTCCTGCCACCAAAGCTACTCAAACGCTTCGTCGCCTGTGTGGGTGAATGGCATGGGCTGATGCTGAGTCAATATACTGTGACCTATGATAGATTGTCCCAATACAGTATCGATGAGTCGTCGTGAGTACATCGGTGCAAGCCCTCCACATATCCATGTTCTACCGATCATAAGCAGAAAGGTGCGGCTATTTACCTGCACGTCCTTTTCATTGAAGGTATACCAGCGATGATGAATACTTGAGGTGCTCGTCAAAACTCCTGAAAAATCTGTCAGGAACGTCTACACCTGTCTGATATACATCCACTAGCAATGTGGTAGCTTCGGATGCTTCCCACAAGCGCATATTGAGGACATAACAACCCATTCAGTTGCTTCTTGCAATAGTTGACGTACATCATAAAGCAGACAGTGCTGTGAGCAGCAGCCATCAAATCAGACGAGCCACTCTGAACAGCCACTGTGTACGCTTCGGTTGTGGTTCATCAAACTCCCGAGCTTACGCACATTAGTGAATCCATATATATTGCCCGTTACACAAGTTTGATTCAACTCCAATGCTGACGAAGTCCATAATCACAACCTATAGTTGGAGGGTAACACGATGCATCCACGGATTTTTCTCCTGCCATCTAGTGATGCTGTGCAGCCCTTTCCTTAGTCAAGTCGTTCAGCTTGTTGATACATTGAATCTCTTGCGAGAGATCAGGCACTGGGCACTGAATCGTCGCCTCAAGCTCAGAACGGCTCCTCTGAGATATAGCTGTGTGTGGACATTCAAGGTTCAAAGCTTGCAGCATCTCACATGTATCTTCCACGATATGCTCGTGTCGCAGGACCCACCAAGCTTTCACATCTGACTCCTTTCCTGGAAGGTATGTCCCATACTTGTAGCAAGTCGAATCTTTAAAATTGACTGTGTCACAACTTGTGATGTTTTTGTTATTCATTCGTTCTGCCCTGTAACCGTTTGAGATGACCCAGTCACTTCCTTCTCTAATCGACACAACTAAAAGGATCGGCTTCGGGACAACTTTCCTGAGTTGTCGCAGCCGCTCTTCAGTAAATTCCGAATGAGAAACGCTCGCGTAAAGTCCAGGAGCTGCAGCTAACAGCTGCCCCCGACGTGTGTTGACAGCAAGCCCTGCATCTTCATACGCTTGCGCGATCATCGTGGATGCCACAGTACTCGACGTCTTTTCACCTTTGGTATAATAAAGGAACACGTCGCGGGGATCCATTTTCCCTTGTTGGCGAAAGCTCCGCAATTCCCAGCCCTGTGGCGCCGGTGACACAACTGCCCTTGCGAGAGAACCCGCGTCGCGGAACGGTGTACCGTCAGATTTATCGACATATAAGATCAAGGTGGCGGACATTACGGCAAGCGCAGCACACACACCATGAAAGAATGGCGTTCGTCCCTTTTTGAGGTTCTCCGAAGAGCACGACTCTTTCCCTATCATAATTTCCCGCCTCACCGGAATAACTTACAGACTCATTCACATAAAACGTGGTCGCAAACACAAAGACATTCCCGATGCAACATATTGTAGTGTTGTGCTCGTTCTTACGTTGTTGTGCTCGGATACATGTACATATGTATGTCGACCAGAACTAAGTATGGTGTACGCATACATGTAAAACTTCGAATTTGTGCATCTCCAACAAAGGTTGTATGCATCTAAGCCCAACGTAGTGTTCGAATTCTTCCTCAGGTACGAAATAGTGGGAATGAGCCTCCATATCCCGAAGGTGCCCACAATCGGACAACATCGATACTGACGTTTTGCGGCACACCGCGAGTCGTCTCGTGTGGTTCCCGACTGGCATTTTCTTTCGCTGCCCAGAATAACATCCTATACTTTTCTGTCAGTGGATATGTGCTCGTTTGACGTGCTGGCGCATCGCATGCAGTACATGGTAGCTTGGGATTTTTCGTTTGTTTTGTTTGTTGCCGAGTGGGCCAAAAAAGGGGCCTGCCCCATTACGGATCGTACTCCCTTTCTTCTAGTGTGGCCAGGCTGGAACACTGCATATCCGATATAGACAGTATATTTTGACCATGTATTGCATGGAGGATTCGGAGCGGGGGTGTTTGCGCTGTGGCCCATCCGTAGGCTGCGCATGTCTGGTCATGGTGCACTTCGAATGTCTCACAGCTGCGTTTGATAGTCTGTGACGCTGCGAACCTGGCATATCGTAGATAATATAAACTTTGCATCGTGTATGTTGAATCGGCAGTGTGCGTGCTTTGGCGCACACGTACGCTGTGGAGAACACACACCTAAGAATGGCACATTCACAACAAATCACAGCACTGCTTCTTCGCTTAACCGCGCAAAATGACACAGGACATGCCACTACCGAAGCAAAGACGGGCGCTGCAAGTGGGGAACGATACAACCATACGACTGACAACGGTACAACAGTACATTTTTACAACCCCACACCCCATACGACTGACAGTGAGGACGTAAAGTGAGGTCTGCGAGGACTGAGTTCGATCTCAAGGTGAGTTTCAAGGTGACGCCGCAGCGCCACAGTAGCTGCCTTCATGCATGAACTTGTGGATCGCAACTTGGCACTCTCCCCGGAGACCGAGATAGAGAGCACCTTTTGAAAGTTGAAGCTGCGTGTGATATGTACGAGAAGAAATGCAAATCTGTGACAAGGCTGCTAATATGAAGACCAAAGAACACTACAGAAGATGGATCAGATCATTCCCAAATGTCTGTGAACGTTTGAGATTCGTTGTGAATCCTTGCGAATCCTTGTCAATCGTTGCCTCTCCAGGATCCCAACATCAGCCAGGATTGTTTCCCCTCAGGTTTAGTCGTGGTGGTCCTGCAAGTGGCAAAATCTCAGGAAATTCCGTTGCATCCGTGCAGCGGGAAATAGTCAACGTCATGGTATCAGCAAGAATAACACACGTACATGTACTAACATATTTTCCACATACGCACGGATTGACCACATACACGTGGATCAACGCAGTGTGCACGAAATTTTGTAAGTACGTAGGTCATCGACAGTGCCTTACGCACTAGGCAACAACATACTTTGTTCAGATTCGATCACGTCTTCCGACATACAGTCACCATCTGACTTGCTGTCACCATTCTACATGGCAGTTGTTCCGTACAAGACATCCGGGTTTAGCGATTGCGAGTATGTAGTTCGATGCGCCCACTGAGTGCGTCTGTGATATGTTCGTTCAGGCTGGCTGTGGAGGAACCCTGCCTCTAACTCTCGCGTAGCTTTACGTTCCTCGGCTGCTTCACGTGCAGCCCTTCGATACTCACCACCTTTCTCTGCAGTTGCACGACGAAGAACTTTGCCTCAAGGGCCTGACTCTAGGCAAATCCTGTAATCAACATTCGAAACAGGAAGTGACGTTCTGCAACTCACTCTTGTCTAACGGATTCAGCTGCGACATTAGTTCTATCGTGTTCCGTTCAATTTTACTTGGTTCTGGAGGCAGCTAGTTGTTGGCGTTGTGGCACAATTCATGTGATGCGATTCATGTTACATATTGATGCCAACATAATATATCAGTGCACGCATGCTGTCCGTTCACACCAAGAAATATTGAATTATCTCACCAAATTGGCAACCGTCATGTTCAAGACTGCATGGTGTGCGTGTCCGTGTCTTGAGTGTCCGTTTACACGATGGCAGCGCGTTGTCGAGGTTCACAGTTCGAGACATAGATTTTCCCATCTGTAGTCGACTTGACAAACCATAAAGGTAGTGCAATTGGCATGAACCTAAATATCCAAATGCAACTACCGTAGGTTGCGTGATGCTTGGGCAGCTGAAGGAGACGTGACAGGGAACAATGCACCGAAATCTTCGTAATTTGGAGATGTGGCACGTGACCGACAACTTTTCCACTCTCTGTCACGTCAGTTGAGATTAGCTTGACGCGTGGCAGATGGATATCGATTCTGCAGCTGTGAGACTGCAGGTGCAATACACCTGGCAGTTCCTGTTGTTTTAAGGTTTTGGTCAGATTTGTCAGCACCGAGTTCAAACGCCACGCTTCCACAGGTCTACATAAAACGGAAAAGGCGCCCAACATTCGTCAGTCAGTTTGACTGTTGCCACCCGTGACTGCCGGAAATATGTCAGATTCCAGTTCGTCACTTCGGGCATGTGCGACCCGTGACTGCCGAAAAAACAGAAAGTGAGTTCGACGGTTCTGCGCTTGTGACGCGTGACATATTCGTCGCTTTCACCGCGTGTGACGCGTGACTTCTCAAACATTACGCAACCTACGGTAACACAAAATATCGACAATATCACTAGAATGGCCCATACGTAGTATCTACTTACGTACCGGTATGTGAGTTTTTCGGGGCTTTTGGGTGTTTAGGGTGTGTGGTGCGGTTTTGTGCGCTTGGGGGGCGAGGGGGTGGACTGGTGCGATTGGTGGGCATGTAGGGTGTCGGGTGGGGTGGAGTTTTGGGGCTGCGTGCTGGAGTGTGTGGGCGGGTTTGTGGGCTGAGTTTTCGGATCTGTGCGACGGGTTGTTGGATCGCACCTAACCCGTGCTGGGGAGTGTTCTAGAGAGATTATTTACTTGTAAACGCGAGCTAGTAGTGCTTGGTAACGTGCTCTGTGCGTCCCGGTGTGGCCGTTGCGGCTGTGCGCTGGAATGTTGGTTTGGAACGTTGGAATTCCAGAGACTCAGAACAGCTGAAATATTTGTCTGAAATTTCAACGGCATGCTTTGAGGGTTGTGCGGTGATCGGCGAGGAAAAGGGCTTCCGGAAAGGCGAACGTTGGCTGTGAATGGGTTTCTTGTGCCGATATGAGCAGAGTGCGCTCCGTTGTGCGCGGTGCCGCAGGAGCATCCGGGAGCGATACCGTCCGCGGGCCCAGATTCAGAATCTCAGACGACACTAAGTGTGCAATATATCGGTCAGCACATGCTCGTTATTTCCTGTACCCTAAGTGGCACTTGCCTCGGCAACGAGCGCATGCTGTAGGACTGCGTATTCCCGGATAAGCATATGATATACCTATTCCGTGCCGTTGCTCAGAGCCAGGCATGCGGAATCGTCTGGCGACAAATCGATTCTTTGAAGTCATTCGGAATACGAACCGCTGCCCGAGCTTTCAGCTCTAGACTCCAAAGCTCGGTCAGCGACGTATGCCTGTTTCTAAACTCTCCTCTCAACTTCGCAGCGCACGGGTTAACCAGCTCTCACTGTTGAGAACAAGAAGCAACCTTGACGTGCTGTGTGTTAAACCAGTAGTAACGACAAGTTAATGCAGTGCTGTGCGTGAAGTGCGGTAGTCGCGCTGTAGTAGTCGTTGTGGATGTGTTGAGGTCATCGTAGTCGTAGCGTTAGTGATGTAGTCGTAGCAGTATGTCGTCGTAGTTGTGATAGTTGTAGTTGTAGTAGTTGTTGTGTTGTTGTTGTGCCGTAGTCGTAGTCGTGGTCGTAGTCGTCAAGACATATCGTCGTGGAGGTTGTGACGTACTTGTAGTGTAATGAGCTCCTGCGGATCTCCAGGCAAGTAGTACGCTGTTACAGTTGACTTCAGAAGAGAGGAAGTATCTAGTCTGCTGGTGCACGAACCATATATAGCCACAACACATGCTTGTCATTGCTGCAATCTGAATGGAAAACTGAAATCGAGCAGAGACACGTCGTTGACGGACATTTCTAATGTCTCGTGTTCTCGAACTCAATATAAATGTCCCAATATGTCAGAGATGTGATCGCATAGACGAATGTTCTACTGTGACTAAGCTTTGATTCAAATACAAACAAGGACAGGTAATGCTGGTTGTACTCTAACACATCACTCGTACCCAGGAAACTATACTGTATACGTCGTCTCTTATGAGAACAGCTTGTTCATTGCTTTGTGATACTGCACTCAGACCTGACACTCCCACGCACAATGTTTGTTTTTCTACGTCTCCCGTCCATCTCGGCCCCTGTTGCTTCAATTTCCGAACAAGCAAACTGTATGTGTGCATCATGCTCACACTCAGCTGCTGTCGCTGCCGTTGGTGGTATGCGACATATGTACATCACTATCTAATTGGATAGTATAAATTCCGTATATGAGGGGTGATACAGGTTCGCATACACGCGATGCCAGAAAGCCTCCTGAGTAGAGGAAAAAACGAATGGATCTCGACTGATATATTTTTGTTCTGCTGCTTCAAGAGACACTTTACACGCACTTATTTAGAAAAAAAACTCCCAGAAAAAAGTTGCATCTGCGAGCCAGCTCTTGCGGCCGAAAGCTCTCATTTTGAAGGTTGTATATGATATGGGCGTTGGCTTTTTGCCGGTTCGCCATGTCGGGTATCGCGCCAACCTGTAGTGCATGCTGCAAGGGACATGAATGTGGCAGAACATGATCAAAGTCAACGTTTAAAGCTATATGATCAATCATGCCGCTACATAGCACCTTTGTGGGCTGGCCGTGTGGCTGTTGGTCTGCGCTGTGGCTCACTGTGGCGAGTGGGTTGGCCCTTTGTTGTTATTCCCCTCACTTCTAGTGCACTCTTCATGGAACTACTGAGCATGTCAACACCCTTGCGCCGGAGGTTAGCATATCGTATATTAGTACTGTTTAGCTTAATGGTACATCAAAATGGCCATTCTTGATCTCGCACGCTACGAATCCTGCCCAGGGCAACAGCTGAACCTGCCCGGAGCGCACATACAGCGAAGCATACACGAAACATAAGTAGCAAGATATACCAGAACAAATTTGCGTAATAAGCGGATTCTTGAACGACAGGCAACAGTCCGACTGATCAGACGTGTTTTAGCGGATATTTAGCAGATATTTCAAAACGCATGTTGGCCGACTCTTTACATTATCGGTACGAATTCTCACTGCGCATGCTCTTGCGCCCGAGACCTTGCGCGCATAGCACAACCAACGCCCAAGCACAACCAGCCACATACGTAAGAGTCACGCCTTGCGTGACTTGTCTATGAATATATATGATTGTTCCCACCGTTTTGCCGTTTCTGAGGTTCCCCCTCACTGCGCGCACGTTCATTACACACTGAAGTACATAATATCATAGGCAAGTTATTTGGTTTGACGATTTGTGCCAGGGGCGCCGTGGTTCTAGCAGTCCGTGTGGAAAGGACGTGAATGCACGAACCTGCCACTAACGGTACACTTACGATCCATGTAAACCTGCAGATATTAAAGATTGTATAGCTTTGATCGTGGGTGCCTAGAGGTGCTGTGCTTCGCACGGTTCGTATTTATGGCTCGTCTCTGCGGAGGTTTGTGACGCAAAAGGATATCAGCACAGCGCGCAATTGCACGCCATCGTCCGGAAAACAGCTATTTATATCCTGTAGATGTGCAAGATCTATGTCTGAAACTGCGGTTGGCAAGCTTCGGTGTTGTTGTGTCTTTCGCCATGTGCACTTCTGGAGCGGCCACGTCGCAGATTGGCAAGTACAGTATGGTAAAAACACATATTAACAGTGCATTCAATGCGTCGAAGTGTGCACATGCTTCCCAGGTTGTCATATATGTGATGCTGGCAACGCATGTGATGACGATGCAATCGTCACCTTGCATAGTCGTGGGAAGTATACAGCGTGCAGAACCTAAGGTGCAAAGCAAAGAAGAAGCTTTCCTTTGCACACGAAGATGCTGAGTCGCACGAAGCGCGCGAAGCTTTGTAGTACAAGTTGTTTGGTCAGAAGCAGCAGGAAGATACGCTATTCCACGCTGCTTGTTATATATTTCTTCTGTTTAGGATTTGTTGTGAAGTATGGGCTGCGAACAGCATTGACCAACCAAACAGCAGCCTGATACCGAATGGCGTACTGATCGAGAAGCTCTGTTGGTGCGTTGTTCGACACTGACGAATATGCACATCAGGAATATGCGCGATGAGAAAGTATTAAATACCACACAGGCGTGCAGGATATACCACAGGGAGAATCAGTAGGCAGTATCTGAGTTGTGCCCTGGCTCGTGGTCGTGGCTTTGTGTTTCGTCACTATTATCGCAGTTTG
>JAUMHD010029828.1:0-26365 GCA_032359135.1 Ulvella scutata | reverse complement strand
AGTGGTGGATGTTTTGTGTTAGTTGATTTTCGCTATTTGGGTTCATGCCTATTTACTACCTTTCAGGTTTGTAAAAACAACACCATTCTTGCAAGAATGATGCCGCATGCCTGTCCTGTGGGTGCATATAAAACCTACTCGAATAGCTGCCATACGACAATTCCTGAGTATCATGCAGAGATAGCTCGCGAGAATAACTCGCAAAGTTCGAAGGCCGTCATGATCACATCTGCAGCTGGCCTTATGCTTGCCTGCAGAATGGGCTTGTGTGCCGGGGCCAGACGCACTCCTGTGCACTCCCCAAGAGCGTATGTCGTGCGACATGTCGTGCGACATGGCATGGCAGAAGCCTTCAGCAAGTGCGCACCATCCGGATGCTTGCATTTTTCGTTCGTCGAGGTGTTCCACCCTGTCTTACTTGCTGTATGCCGCTGCGAAACGACACTGCACTGAATAGAACACGCGTATTGTGGTACTGGTTGTTTGACGGCTTTTCTTGAAACACGAGTATGTGAGATCCATGGGGGTGGCATGGCGTGCAGGTTCGCAGGTCTGGACCAGCTCCATGTCTTGTCAACCCAGCTCCATGGCATGTGAAACAAGCTGGACGTCATAGCATCCTAGGCAACGTCTCTGAGCCGGGATACCAGGGAATTGTAAGCTTCTAGTTGCTTCTGGGGTTTGATGAATTTTCCCTTCGTGTTGACTTCCACTGGTATCATCAGATGTTCCCGCAGGAGAGGTTGATGCAGTAGTTGTGGTTCCTGCCAGTGGGACCACCACAGGACTGTTGATACCTGTTGAAGTCAAGACGAACGGAAAGCTCATCAAAGCCCAGCAGCAACTAGACGCCTTCGCTTACCTGGTGTCTCAGCTCAGAGACGTTGCAGCTCCGTAGAGCCTTCCGCGACAAGCTGCTGAAGTGTACACAAGCCTGGAAATCGACAAGTTCAGGTGAGCGTGCGCTGATGTTAGCATAAAGTGGACTTGTTTGTGTATTGTCAGACCTGTAACTGAGTGCCACATGCAGGGCAGTTCCACTCCACAAGGGGGTATCTGCCACATCCGTCTTGTCCCTGGGAAGAAAAACAAGCAGCCACGCTGGAACAGCAAGGTTACACGGTGTTCTGCAAGGAGCCACGAGACACAGAGTACACTGAACGAAAAAGCTGAGAGGTGTGCACTTCAGCACCGTGTCGAGAGGTGTACACCTCTCAGCTTTTTCGCTCAGTGTATTCTGTGTCTTGTGGCTCCTTGCAGAACACCGTGTAACCTTTTTTTTTCACTGTGGCTGCTTGCTTTTCTTCCCTGGGACCGAAGACGGATGTGGCAAACATGGCTAGGTTTCTGAGGATGAGATCTGAGATTGCTCGATGTTTTGAAGATGGTGGCTCAGAGGTCCATAGCGTCAACGTTGCTTTCGAAACTGGCTAGCAGTTGCGGACAAATGCGACTGAATATGATGTGATTGAGTGTTGTGGAGATTGTGTGGGAGGTGTGGAGGCACCTGTTTACCGGAAGTAGCTAGCGCCGGTGCACCTTGTGATGAATTCCGCAGCCATGAAACCATGATGTCCCACCGTTCTGTGACTGAAAGGGGCCAATCTGCTATTTCAGAACTGGACCGTACTTTCCTAGCTGTTGAGCACTGCTGCAACCGTGGCTGCAGTAGCCTGTGCACATGTGGACACACCTTGCACCTTTTAGCTACATACACAGGAAAGCTACATTTATAGTTGCGTGTGACGATGGCACATAAAGCGCATAGGTCTAGGAGCATCGCCAAGAACATAACCATGTAACCACTAAACACATAGTATGCAACAACACACCACGCCATACAATGCAGGCTTGTGAGCCGCGCCCTTGTCGATGTGAAGACACACAATGCAGGACCTACCAGAGCACCTACCACGAAAGGCATCAAGCGAAAGCTCCCTGTACCTACACAGAAGCACCACCATGACACATGACAGGATCAGGGCGCCAGACCCAGCCCCCAGGGGCGGGCCACCGACACCCCGCCGGCAGGCGTGCTGGCAGAATTCTGAGATGAGCGGCCGCCAGGAGCAGGTGGCGCCGGCACCGGCATAAGGGAGGTGCTCGGGGGGGGGGGGGGCGTCGATGTTGTCGCGAGAGGTTGGCGGGCGACGCCGACAGGGCTCGGGAGGCAGGTACATGCATGGCGCCGCCTCCGCCCGTGCACAAGCAAGCAGTGCCAAGTTTCACGCCGTGCCGACGCAAACACACTCTGCTGCGTTTCACGTGCACAGCCGTCAACATGCTTGCAGCCCTCCGAACATCAGCAACGCCCCATCCTCCCGAGGCTTCATCGATATCTCCCCTTAGGCTTGCTGGGCATCGACATCGATGTACATGTCTCCAGGCTGAGTGCCCTCGCTTCCGCCAGCCGCCCTCTGCTGAGGCCTGTCGCCCTTCTGCGCACCAGGGGTTGCCTTATGCGCGTATGTGATGAGCCCTGCTTGTTCGCAATGGACAACGTGGTGGCGTCGTGGGGGCGGCACTACTGAACTGTGTGGAGTGTGTGCAGGCACGTGGCCCTGTCTCTGGATCTCACCGATTGCAGCACAGCAATATCTCTTTCTGAGCACCTCACGCGCCTCTTTGCACCCGTGAGAACGTGGCTGATAATTGCTTATAAGCAAGCGACATTTCAACGTATGGAGAGAGCTGTTTGTGAACACATTTTTCCGGTAGATTGCTGGCCAGCGGAAAAAAACGGGCGGCGGTTAAACGAGTGATGGGTAGACGAGCTGCTACTGTACTGGTTGTTTCTGTTGCTTTGCATTCTGAATCCGTGTCATCGGATGCCTCGATGCACACTTTGCTTTTCTTGGATGCCCCCAGGCCTGCGCTGCTGTTCCTCGTGTGCTTCACCACTGTGGATGTGACGTGACATACTCTGTTAGTTTCGCACTCATTCCAGCTGCTGATGAGCATACATCGAGATGCACAGGTAACAAGCTTCGGACACATGCACACACGCACATACACACCATCTCTCTCGTTTTTCGCCCCATGCACTTGCACTGGAACAGCCCACGTATGAATGCAGCACACTCATACATATACACGATCTCTCTTTCTCTCTGACTGCCACGCAGCAATCTTGGGAGCCCACAACAGCCTTCCACGGTTCGAGCGCCCGTGGACTGACATCGTGGATTTCTATAGAGCCACTCGCCAGACAAGCACGCACAGCTCCAGATGAAAACCAACGACAGGAGCTAGGCTGTCCTAGCATGTATTGAAGTCAATATACTACAAAATACCAAAGCACCAGCTACTTCAGTGAGAGGCCAAGGAATCCCAAGTCTTGTCGCAATGCGTCTGCTTGCAATTCAACCTCAGATCTTCATCTCGCATTGCATGATCACAGATCTTCGCCCAGCACTGCTTTGCACCAAATCTGATTGTCCTTGCAAGACAAGGCGCGGTCGCAGTGCGGCATGCCGCCCCCTGCGCGCCTGTGAAGCCTGCCGGCCGAGCGCCTCAGACACTGTGCAAGGCGCCCATTTACAGAACTGAAGATTGTGACTACCCGCCGTTTTGGGCCAGTAACAGGTACTGTCCGTGCTTCTGAGGGGCCAAGCAAGCCCTGAGCTGCACAGACCTGCAGCACTCAGGTCTGCAACTCTCGCCCTGAGTGATGAACGACCCTCCCCTCGCTATCAGACTTACGCATACGGTGGGGATCACCACCCCTGTAGACACCTTTGCAGAGGTTGTAGACGAGGCCCCCCTGCCAGCACGACCGCCTGAGCAGCCGAGGCCCGCGCACGTGCCCGCCTGCCTCACAGCTGCACAGCCACTGGCCTGGTGGTTAGTGCTGCGAGTTTGAACAGAGAACTGCTCTTACACAAAGAGCAGTTATGGCGAGGGTGCTTGCGTGGCAGCTGCCTTGGCAGAGGTGGCCTGGTCAACGAGGTACACGAGGCCGCGGAAGTGGATGCCGCTGTGGTTGCTGAGGCTCATCTCGCATGTGCGGCTTGTGGAGTAGCCGTCGCTGCAGCCCTGCGTGTTGAGGTGCTGCAGGCTCGCTGCTGTGAGTTCTGGATACCTGTAGCCACTTGCACTGTTGTTTTACACTGAGCCTCTGAAGGAACTGGGTCTGCGGTCTTTGGGCTGCTAGACAACAGGCAGGCTGCAGGGGTAGGCTGCTGAATAGTGGCTAGTGTGGCTACTTCGGTTCTTGTGGCCATGTGCATCCTTTTGTTGTGTGTAAGAGGAGGTGGCTGCAACAGCAAGCTTGCGCATGTCGCTTCATGCATGTATGAAGGAGGTAGATACAAAGATGAATGATAAATGCAATGATAAATCAATACATGAATGAATGATGTACATATAATGCCTCCCAGCGTTCTGAAGCTCTGCGTTCTGGACTTTGGAAAAGAACCAGCAAGACAGGAGCGCGAGGGCGCTCTCCCCTTCTGCCTCGCTCTTCAAGGGGGTTGGGGGGGGAGGGGGTCACACACCTCATGCCGCGGTCGCCGGCCATGCCACAGCAGGGCACCGCGGAGGGCTGCACGTGGCGGGCGCAGCGCGACGCGATGTTCATGAAGGCGGCCTCGATGCCCATCTTCTTGCTGCTGCAGGGCACATGCACCGCAACCTTGTCCTTCACCTGCATGCATGGGGATTGCATGGGGAATGCATGGGGAATGCATGCCACTCTGAATTAGCTAGCCTCAAGTCTCGGGCTATGGGGG
Organism: Ulvella scutata; assembly: GCA_032359135.1. Lineage (NCBI taxonomy): Eukaryota > Viridiplantae > Chlorophyta > Ulvophyceae > Ulvales > Ulvellaceae > Ulvella > Ulvella scutata. The sequence goes on along the minus strand of JAUMHD010029828.1, from coordinate 21,635 downwards.
AGGGTTGGGGGCTGCATCGGCACCATGTGAACTGGGGGAGGGCTCCTGATGGGCTCCATGAAGCGCAGCACTCGCAGCGCTGGCTCGCTTTTTCGAGATGCTCAGTCTGATGTAAGCGTATGCCATGCATAAGACCACATGTGTGTGGGCGCAGGTGGGGCTATGCCACGGACAAACATACCCAGTGGCACAGTCAACGTGATTGATGCATGGTACTATGTTCATGGCTCTTTTACGAACCGTAAAGGTAGTGAACAGTCGTGGACCCAAATTCACGGCACTGTATAGTCCCATGCACACAAATATGGGCATGGGCCACACAGTGTACACAGTGCGGCTGGACGTGGTGGTGCATATATGCATGCATGGCCGCTCACCAGCATCACACTTCAGGCTAACCATGACGCTGCCAAGCGCACTAGCATGCAAGCGTTGCTGCAACGCCTGCAGAGCAGCGCAGGCACTCAAGCGAGAAGAGGAAAAACCGGCGCACCTGCTGCCAGTCCAGCTTGTCCACAAGGAAGTGGCTGATGAACTCCACTGGCTCGTACAGCGCAAACCGCAGGGCAGGGGTGGAGAGGCTGGTCTTGATCTGGGCCAGGCAGGGGCTCGTGTCGCAGATGATCGGAATCTTCCCGCCTTCGGAAGCTTCCAGCAGGGAAGCTTCTAGCGAAGACATCTTCTTCGAGGCTGCTGTTGCAAACCCGCGGGTGTTGAACATCATCCCGCAGCATGAGTCAGCAAGGCCCTTGGGATACACGACCTCGTAGCCCGCCTGCATGCATGGGAATCGACACGGTGTGGATAGATGGCATGCACGGATAAACGACCTTGTCGGTTATGCATGCAAACAGCCAGAATCATATTTGAAGTATGTGTTGTCGTGATCATGCAGTGATCATGCGCCGTCTCTGATGTTGCAGGCAGTGAAGTAAACATCACATATCGTACTGGAATTTTCATTTTGTACCCAAACTTGCACCCCCAAATAAGCAGCCCCAAGCAATACAAGCTGGAGCTGCAACGCGCGATCCCTGGCAACCACACAAACACAAACAAAACAAAATAACAGCGTCCCACACCTTCCCAAGGATGGAGAGAAGCTTGGCGTGCACAGGGTCAGTTTCCACGTCTCCATGTGCCGGGCCCATCATGCGTGTCACGCAGGAGGGCATGTACACCACCTTGCGTGGGATCTGACGCTCCAGCGGCGCTTCCGCAGGGGCTGGTGGCAGCGGCGCAGGCTGCAGGGGGGCCGCGCCCTTGGGCATGTAGGGGTTCCACTGCGGCACAAAGTTTCCGGTGGCGCGGTTAAGGAACGTGGAGACAGTGGAGAGCACGGTGGAGCCAAGGACTCTGTGGAAGCCTGACACGATGTTCAGGAACGGCGGCACGACGGATGCGATGCTGGAGAAGCGGTCTGCGACAAACATGGCGGTGCCAGAGGCCTGTGGGTGCTTGTCGAGGGCTTCAGCTCTCACAGACTTGATTAGGTCGCCTGCATGGGGTGCGAGTGTGTGATGTGGATGTGGAGGCTTCATGAGGTGTGAAATTGGGAGCCCCGGGGAGCTGAAACGACAGTAAATGGAAAAAAACAATCTTGTAAAAAAACAATCTTGTAAAAATATTTTTACAAGCCGAAAATTTGGACCGCAGGATATTTGCCCCCCCCGAGTGCACGTGCACGAGGTGGTGGGTGTTTTGTGTTAGTTGCTTTTGGCTATTTGGGTTCATGCCTATTCACTACCTTGCCGGTTTGTAAGGAGTGGTTGCACGTGCACGAGGTGTAAATTAAGGGTTGGGCTTCACCAAATGGGCTTCGCGAATGCTAATGAAGGGTTGGGATGTTGGATATTTCGGTTAATGCGTGTTCACTACCATGACGGTTTGTAAGATTGGCACGCGCATGAGACTAGAATGCTGTGACACGTACGAGGCCTCTCGAGGTGTGATTGAAGGGTGAAGATGCAGATGTGGGGTGCAAGACTGAAGTGCAGCGTACCGGTGTTGATCTTTACGGGGCACTTGGACTGGCACATGCCATCTGCAGCGCAAGTGGCGTCGCCGTCGTACTCAAAGGCCTTTTCAAATTCAGTCAGGCGCTTCTGGATGGCTGCGGAGGGGTTGGGGATGCCCTTGAGCCGCGAGATCTCCTTGTATGTGGCGATGCGCTGGCGGGGAGTGAGGGAGAGGTCGCGGCTCGGGCAGTTGCTCTCGCAGAAGCCGCACTCGATGCACCTGCATGGCACAGCAGCACAGTCACTTGTTAGGTTCTGTGCTAATACCAAACGCGCCCGACCCAGGAATGATGGTCGTATTCTACCGCTAGGAGCGATGATGTCACTGATATAGCAGATTCGCCCAGAATCGTAACATCACTTGAGCTGTAAGTGAGCATTCCACGAGCAGTTGGCATGTTAGTTTAGTGTTAGTGAGCCTGTAACAAGCCAGCGAGGCAGTTGGTGGAGAAGCGCGCAGGCAGCAGGAGACGGCATGGATGCACACCACGCCTATGGACATGAAGACGGACTACCACTCTTTACATGCGTGACCCATGTAAAGAGTGGCAGGAGGTCTCTTGATCTGAAGGTGGTCACTTCACAGTGCATGTGGAACCACATGGAGAAGAATGAAACAAAGCAGAGTACAGCCAAGCGAACTGAAGCAGAGAAGAGCAGAGAACAGCAGTATAAAGCGGAGCACCTGTTGACGATGTCCGAGGCGACGGGGGAGGGTTTGAGGAACTTGCGGTGCGCATCGGGATCGCGGTTCAGCAGCACGCCGGGGTTGAGCACAAAGTCAGGGTCGAAGATCCTCTTGAGGTCCCACATGAGGTCGTACGCCTTGGTGCCCCACTCCATCTCAACGAAGGGTGCCACGTTGCGGCCTGTGCCGTGCTCGCCTGCACCACCGCACCCATCATCCACGCACACTCCAGATTGTCTTGTGATTGCAGCACAACTGCTATTCTTACTGTTAAAAACGCATGCATGGTGCGTCTAGCTACTAGGATTCTGGAAGCCTAGTATCTAGATCTGGAATTCCAGAATTCCAGCGAGTGGACAAGAACGTTCCTTCCTGTGCTCTGCCTGCCTTTCCAGCCTGTAAAGTATGAATCGATATATGTATAGTGCTGTATGCGCCGTGAAGCACTGCCACACTATCGCAGTGCTGAAGAAAGAGCGAAGGGCGTGCCTTTAAGAGACTTTGGTTCCCGAAGTGGCCTCACAAACGAGCTAGAAAGCGATCTCAAAACTCAGAATCGCGCAATTTTGCCAAATACTTTGCGCACCACAGAGGGCTTCAGATCAAAGTTCCAAATAGTCGGTACACCACACAGGGCTTCAGATGATCAGACGAAACTAAGTCAACTACATGAGTAACTCACATGTACAGTACAACTACATGAGCAACTGCACATATACAGTTGAGTGTATTGCAGCACGGCAGCGTCACCAGCAAGCCTGTTCTTCTGCAAGAAGCGCAAGAAGGGCGGACCTTTGAGAGAGCCGGAGTGCTTGGTGGCTACGATGTGGCACATCTCCTCAAACATCTCTGTGAAGCGCTGCACCTCTGCGGCGTCCCGGAAGCCTTGCGAGAACACGAGGTGCAGGTTGCCCTCCAGAGCATGCCCAAAGCAGGAGGCGTCGGAGTAGCCGTACCGCTGAAACATGGAGATCAGGTCCAGCATCATGTCCGGCAGCTTGTCTACTGGGCACGCGACATCCTCTATCAGCATCGATGTGCCTGCATGCATGCATGGTTGCTTGCTCCTGGTGTTGTTCGTCTTGAACGCCTCTGAGCATGATGTAGTGCGGTTGCCAGCAGTGGTCCGCGCTTGAAGCAGTGTAAGGAATACTGGGGGGTCGCCGGAAAGTGTGCTGGCAACACGGGAGCATGGTGTGTGTGCACCGAACTGCTTTGAACTTCAATACAGGTTGCTGGATGGTGCAGTAGTTGGACAGTTCGATACTTGAAGGTGGAAATACAATGTATGTCTCAGAGGATTCCATTGGAGTATGTGACGCATCAGCTTTTCTAGATGTGATCCCGGGCATGCTCTTCAACACAGGGTTCGTTTGAAAGCCCTGGCACCACGTTCACTACACCAACTTTGAGACACAGGGTACGTCATGGGTACTTCCAGTGACGCTCTCAAGCACACCCTGTGGCAGGGTTCTTCGCTGCCGCTGCCGATGCGGCGAGCAAGTTCCCAGAACCGGAGTCCTAGCACTTTGTCGCACAAACATGATACATGCACAGAGTTCAGAGACAGTGATGTGGAGCATATAAGGAGGGGGCATATAAGGAAAGGGGAGGGGGGGTGCAGCGGACCCGGTTCCCTGGCAGCCCCAACGATAGGAATCAGTCCTTTCCGGACGTCCCAGTAGATTTTGTACACAGAGGGATCCTCGGTGAATGCGTAGTGGTCCACCGAGCGCGGAATGCGGGTGGTGCAGCCCAGAGGCAGGCCCGCACGGCGGATACACTCTGTGACTTCGCGGATTCGATCCTGCATACCATGTGGCTCTCGTTTAATGTGCAGCCGACGACTGCATGCACCAGCACACACCTACAAGCTATTGATGTACAACATGCTGACTTGTGTTGCAGTGCTGACGTGCACAGTAGTAGAAGTGGCTAGAAGTGTGGCGCCTGGCAGTGGTGCGTCAATGTCAAAGTCAGTCAATGTCACCCACACAGTAGCAGCCAGCAGTGGCAACAATTGCTCAGCACTGCGCACGTCAATGTTACCTGCACAGTAGCAGTGGCTACAAGTGCTGCGGTGCGCACCTTGAGGTCCTTCTCAGTGCGGCCGCGGCACTCGATCAGCAGCGCAGCTGCAGTTTCATCTGCGCCAGACATGTCCACCAGCGAGCAGAACTCCTCGTTGCCCTCGCACTGAATCAACGAGGCCCTGCAGTGCAGGATATTGTGAACGACTCAACCAAAGCAACCTCACATTGAATCAATGAGGTTCTGCACGGCATAATAGTTTCATCCACTAAACCGAAGTAAAAAACGCAATTTCACTTTCCATTTCTTTCATTCGTGTGCCAGTGTCTGAGTACAGGGGAACAGGTGAGAGTTGTGGTTAGGCTGACGCATGGAGTCGGGGGACACATCGTGCTGAGCGCAGCAGGGAGCAGCTGCAGCTGGGAAAGAAAATGGGGGCACCGCTCCCAGCGTAAGGGAGGTGCACAGGAGATGCAAGGCCAGGTAAGCACCTGTCAAAGAGCTCTACCGCATCCACTGTGGTCTCATCACGCAGCACAGAAGCCCCAGCACATGCACTGCGGACGTCTGGAAACACCATGAATGCACTCGCCTTGTGCGCCCACTCCGGCACAGTGTTGTAGGTGACCCGGCTGACAAACCCTAGGGTTCCCTCGGAACCGATCAACAGCCTCTTGATGATTTCGACGGGGTCCGTGGCTGGGAAGTCTACGAGTGCGTTGATGCTGTAGCCTGTGGTGCACTTGATCGCAAACTTGCGGCGAATCAAGTTTGTCAACTCTCTATCATCCTGCAGCAACAGCAACAATGTTCGGTGTCGTGGCCCTGAAGCAGCTCTTGTGCTGTGAACTGAAGAGAGGGTAGAGGTTGAAAACAGAACTTGGAAGCAGTGAAATGGTGCAAATCTGATGCATGTGCTGGGAAAGACGTCCTTGGCGGTGCTGTTGTACCATTTGAGTTAACTGATGATTCTTGGGATTCGTGTGAATACCTTTCGGGGTCTGGTCCACTAAATTTTGTGTCATTGCAACCACAGCTCAAAAGGGACGCTTGTGGAAACCTGGGATTGAAAGTAATGCAGAAGGGCAAGACATAAAGTGAAGGAGGTCAAGTTATAACGCTATTGTTATAAAAAAAATGAGGCAAGTTATATAAGGAGATCAAGTTACAATGCTTACAGCAACCTGTTCAAGGGTGCACCTGTGCATTGGCCACCTAATTCAAGCTCGAGTCAAGTAACACTGGTGTCTGATGCTTGAATACATTCCAACTCGGTCAGGAACGTGAGCAGTATGCAGCTCGTGTTACATCCAGCAGAAACCTGAGGGTTGTGCAGTGGCCACTTCACATGTTGAAAAGGTATTCAACAGCCAGGAAGGCACGCGGTGCCCACGAGGTGCGCCATCCATAGGTTTTGGCCGCAACGCTTCATAAAACTATCCGTCCCCGAAGGAAGGCCCTGGGGGCCAAACAGCCCAAAACATTTAGTGCCTTTGTTCGGGGACTACGCCGTAATTGGTTCCAGGACATAAATAGGTCTTCGGGTCCAAAAAGTAGCAGACTTCTCAAATTCAAACAGCTAGAGGAGGCAGAATGCGCGTACCTGAACTCTTTGGGCTAGCTCAGATACTTGCTGAAGGAGAGCTGCGTGTGTGACTTGGAACTGCTCTCTGGACTGGGCATCGGACGTGTCCAGCACAGTGCCATCAGTAAACACAACTCTGAGGTCTTTGAGGGTGTGGTAGGTGTTCTGGCTTACACCGCAGCACATCCCCGAGGAGTTGTTGGCAACGATACCCCCTATCATGCATGAATCGATCGATGACGGGTCGGGACCAATCTTGTATTGTACAGGAGTTTTTTCTTTCTTGTGAAAGCCCTCCAGAATTCTGTTGACTTCGCCACCTATGAGGCCAGGCTCCACAGTTATTTGTGACCCGTCACCCTGTACAATAGCACACCGATTGTGAGAGCATGAAGATTGTGCGTGCGTGGAAGCTTGTGTGCATCCTTCACTCATGAAGCAAGAACAACAAGCTTTTGTTGCCCGTGCTACATTCTACAGCAAGCGTAACGCCAGTAGAGCGTATGCTGGTTCAAGGAATGCTGGCCTGGCACTTCGCACAGGACATCTGACCCCTGGACGATATAACTCCACAGCACCACAGCTAGTGAAGGCTATTCCACATATTTAGAACACATGTGAACACTGAGTGGCATGGTACCGACACTAACTATCAGGATGAGGATAGTTGTGTGAGGAATCAGTCAAAACCTCCAAGGCACATATGAGCGCTGACTGAGAAGATAATGCGATCCATCCACTGCATATGATGTGTTGCGGCATAATGCCGTGGCGGTCTGGACCTACTATTGCACCTGAGTACTGCTACAACTTGATAGATTTCACCATAGCACGACCGTGAAGCTTGAACGTGCGCCACGTGGGAGATTGCACTACTGAGCGAGCTGTCTGCGCTGATTGCACTGTCGCTACTCTGTCCTGGCACATACAGTCAGAACTGTGAGGCTGCAGTTCAGACACCGCGGCAACAGATATTGTGCCATTCACTAGAGTGAAAGGACATTCACTAAAAGGGAAAGAAGGACGCGCACGTGTATCTGGTAGCTCCTGAAATTCTTGCCCGTATGACTCAACTTTAGCAGGACACTGTCGGTAATAGCTTGACCAGAGAGTGACGTGCCGGCTGCTCGAAATGTGACAGGTACATCGTGCTTCTTCGCCAATGGTAGCAACCTCTGCATCTCCTCTTCAGTATGTACCTTAATGACCATCTTTGGGTTCAAGCGGTAGAACGAAGCATCGGTGCCGTACGCAAACGTGCGAAGTGGATCGGTGAACACCCTCGCCTGCGGTATGAAATGTGCTATATCCTTCGCAAACGACGTGAACCTGCCATCGTCGACACGGTGCCCGTCCACATTGTAATATACATCAGGCTTCAGGGCCTGGCTCTGCTCTGATGTTACTGAAACTGCGCCAACGAGGTCTGTGAACACTGGCGTGGCAAAAGTTGTAGTGCTGGGGGCAACTGCGGGCTGCACAAGTCCACGCTGCTGAGCATGGTTCTCCTTCGATCTAATGCTCTGCTGATTTGCAATTGCTCCGCTGGCGCGAGTTAATTCACGGCTGGCTGTGTCTTCTACCACACGGGCGAAACGTGCAAGCAGCTTTGAGCCGCGCCCCATGGTGACAAACAACCAGCAAAAGGACTCGAATCCTTCGTATAGATTCTGCCAAGGATTGTGTATACTACTTTACGATCTGTAGTACTGGCCAATAGGTGGGTTGTGCGTGAGCATGAATTCAGAATCAGAGGGTTTAAATATGTGGATTCGCATGTTCTTGACCACGTCACCAAGTCGACCATGGTGCACACACGTACACTAACCTCGCATTGCCACGCACGCAATAATTTCACCACAACGTTCCAAATTGTACTCAAGTGCACGAACAGCGCACAGTCTTCATATGCGATTGTTGGATGGTGTAGCAGTTGACTCTGTTGAACAGTGAAGCCACTTCCTCTCGCATCATCCACCAAGTCGGGTTGTTACTATACAAACTCCGAACCTCAGAAAGCCTCGGTTCTCGTGATTCAGTTCGATCACACAGCAGTCCAAGTGCAAAGCCTAAACCAGATCCTCTCTTGAGAACTGCAGGCACTTCAAAGTGACGATACAGTTGGATCTTTAAGACGTAGACATGGCAAAGTTGGCCAGTGTCACCTCTAGAGTTGCCTCAGCCAACCGGGTGTGGCCCTGAGTCTCTGCTGCCTTGTGTTCTGGCAGTACATTCACATCAATGTTTAGTTCTAAGCTTTCAATCCGTCGTTGTAGGAGCTTAATCCGAACTTCTCGTGCCCAGGACTTCAGATACACTCCGATGTGTCAATTGAGCCTTGGAGCTCAGCAGAGGAGGCAAGTGGGACACCTGAAGTACTGGAATGGGCAGTGAATATGACGCAAAAGAGCTTAGGTCATCTGTACGAGCAAGCTTGGGGCTGGGACGGTGGGGAAAAGCTTGAAGAGCTGCAACATGTGCGATCGTGGTGCATGTGTGCACATCTCGTGCCGAATGTGGTGTCACCAAAGCAGTGCACTGCCCAGTACCGGGGCATACTGAGAAGGCACAGCCTCTGAGTTGCATATGTGATACTTCACATTCTGGAGCATGCCACGTTTACACTTGTGCTTCTATTTCTGATCAACCGCCATGCTGCCAGGCACTATCCCAGCTAGTTCCATGCGTGCAAGATGCCTTGCTGAGCCTGAGGTGCAATGCAGCCACTTTCTCGTCATATCCTCGCATATCAACACAGCGGTGCCAACGGGGAACGCACTCGTGTGGGGTATATGTGCTATCGATGGGAAGAAGACCCTCCAGAAGAGGAGCGCGTGGATGGCGATGAAACGTTTGCAGTGGCTTACGTGTACGAGCTACAAATTGAGCCACAGGCGCAAGGGAAAGGCATTGGAGCTGCCATGATGCACATGTTAGAGCACTTGGTACGCTACATGGCACAAGTTCACCATCAGAAGCGCACAAAATTCGAGGAAGAGCACTGAGCCCCTGGGTTCATCATGTTGCGGCAAGATCAGAAACTGAATCGCTGAATTATTCAACTGATCCTGGTCCATTTTTGTAGTGATCTGCAGTACAAACATCATTCAAAACCCACATGTTCAGTAGCATAGTCGTTCACAATCGATACTGAGGGTGCAGTAATATCGAATGCGAAGAGTGGTGCTGCTGCGAATGCGTGCAGAATTGAGCCACGCCGAGTGGTGCATGGATTTTTGCTGTCAGTGAACGTGAATGAGGTGCAGGCCAGAGAGCGAAGAATGGACAAGGTGATGTTGACATGCTTCAAGGACAATGCGGGTGCTTTGCGGATGTACAGGAAGATGCAGTACATCACGGATGAAAGCTCTCCAGATTCTGACACAGACGATCCTGAATCCACAGGGTGCGCTGTGAGCCGAACATTCCTGGCTTGCATGCTGATAGTTTGATGCTGTGATGGCACATGTATGCAGATTACCGTCATGCCTACACGAGCAATTCAAAAAGTACTGACGAAAAGGCTCCTACAACCCTGAGAAAGGTAGTACATGGGTGTCAACCCGAATAGCCAAAAGCAACTATCACAAAATAGTACTGACGAAAAGGCATTGGATGCACAAACCACGGATTGAAAAACGCAGAATGCACGAAAGTCGCCACTTCGCTTTACTGGCACAGAATATGCAAATTGGTGTCGTGCCACCAAGTACAGCGACGAGTACCGACAGAGTGGCAGTGAACGGGTAAGGAACCGAACAGACATAATAACCATAAAAAACCACAAACTTTACTGAATTGGGCCTACCTGATACAACCCGAAAATGTAGTAACTAGGAAAGGACCCAACACCACTAACTTCCCTACAGTAATGGCGATATAGCGCCTGGAACTGCAAAGACTGCAACCCCAAGCGGTCTTACTGAAGTACAGTATAGCTAGAGGACGAGTGCTGCGCACTGCTGGCTTGTTCAGTTCTTGCCGATTTCATGCCTTTGGGGCTTGTAACGAGGCACTTCGTGCTGTTGATGTTGTTTGTTTTACAGGGCATGCACCTGATGTGTGAGCATCGATGATCTCCCTGTCCAATACATTCCCTTACCCATCCGTATGTGCTTGATACGCTGCTTTTACTTCATTCACAGGTTGCTCTGGCCCCTCCTAGGAGTGGCAGTGTTCCCGAGTAGTTGTTTTATTTTCTATCCTTTACTTGTTATCCTTGTAGCTAGTTGTTAGCACCACATGCATGCCATGGTCGCGCAGCCCCCATTCATCAACGAAAAGGGTTCACATGATGCTGTGCATGCTGCAGGTACTACATCATGAGCAAGAAGTTGTGACGCTTTGCATGATACAAGTAGCTGCAGCTGGCACTGGCCTCCGGTGTAGTGCACACTCATCCACCCCCAGTGCTCTGCCCTAGCATCGTAGCCAGTAACACCCTTGAGGGTTCCCATGCATCGAGATCATCCTCACCTTTGCTTTCATCATCCTCACCTCGTGAGGCCTCGATGAGCTGTTCAGCACGCACGCATGGGGAGGTTCAATTGCAAGTGTTCACTGCCATGTCACTGAAGGGAGGCCTGGAATGCATGCCAGGCTTCCCTTCATGCTCCATGCATCTCTGGCCTGGAGACTGTGTGCAAAGAGTGGCAGTGGTGTACAGATCTAGAGCACCAAGAACTTGAGGAGCCATATCTTTGCATGGCCCTACCTGCATGGCTCATTCTTCTGCACTGCCATCAGAACCACTGAGGGTGTGCGGTGTGGTGTGGTGTGCTTTCCTTCACCATCTTGGGTCTGCCCTGTTGAAGCTTTCAATGTTTCTGAAAGGGTGTGGTCACTGCTTCAGGTGCTTGCATGTGACGAACGGCAACTTCGGAGTGGCCAGCAGCGGCTCTGTGGGGGCATGCATGTCGCCTGTGGCATTGGCGTTGGCGCCCAAACTCGGCGGACCAGATCTCAGGGGCCACATCCTGCGGCCACTGAAAGGAAGCAAGGCAGGCACCCTCTCACAGACCGGCAAGGCGGTACATATGCAAGAACTCAAGAAGCCGGAGGGCATTTTTAGGCTCAGCAGGACGCGCTGGTATCAGCTGTGCGGCCGGGCAGGTGCAATGAGAATAGGATAGATAACTAATGGGGGAAGTTCTAGGAGGAGTTCTTACAACCGCAAGCAACATGAGGAGCTCCAGGAGCTCGTGCATGACATATGTGCGACGCTGAGGTGTGCAGGCAGTATCTTACGACATGCAGCGAAGGATGAAAGCAACATGCACGCCACCTTCTCGCAACGACAAGTAGTGTATCCTTCTGAATGAATCCATATGCATGTGCCGGTTATCTTAGATATTGCTGTTGCAAGCGATCCTCGGGTTTCGGGGGTCCAAAATTATGCAGTTTCGATGTAAGCTTATCCCGCGGCCATCACTGCATCATGCCGCAGCGATGCCACCTCATCAGGCAGAGCATGGAAAGCTAGAAACAGGAATGTGCAGATGCATTGCAGTACCACTCACTGGTGAAGAATGCGGCCTTGTGAGAATGCGGCCTTGATGGCAGCGATCTGCGTGTTGGCATCTTCACTGGCTGGGCGGCTAAAAGTGATCAAATGAATTATTCGGGGGCTACGCCATACTCAGTTCATGCTTTGAACTCTCAGTGCCGCAGTGGCGGAATTCATGCAATTCGCTAAAGGGGAACCTCCAGAGGTCCTTGACGCACCCGGCTCAGCAGCTCGAAGAAAAGACGAGAGGCCGGACCGTGGTTCACAGTGTGAACTTCGCACCCAACCAGGTCTGTGCGCTGCCATGCGAGCGATCTGACAACGAAGCCCACCCCCTCCCCCTCTAGCGGCTATCACGGAGTACGGCGCTTGAGTGGACATCAACAATACACTCCCACAGGAACAATGATGGATCAAGAACCCCAGAGACACAACACTGACTTACAGGCACAGGGCTAAAGCAGTCCACATCACGTGCTGCAAGGAGAGCACACTGCACGCACCCACCAGAGGCAACCAGCCAGAGCAAGTCATCCCAGAGGTCGTTTGGGTCAGGGCATCTCACCAGGGAAGCTCTGCAACTAAACAAACGGTGCTGCACCCAGCGCCAGTGCCGATCCAACACTGTGTCACTTTCTACAGGTGTGGCGCAGTCTTCTGCGGGTGTGAGACTTGCGGCTGGTGATGTCAGTTGTCAGCGAGCAACTGCCAGTCACCACCAGTGATCACCAGTGTCGCTTAATTTGTTAGGGCACGCACCCCAAAAATAGCCCCAAATATTGAGAATTGTTCTATGTAACTAAGCGACACTGGTGATCAATGGTCTCCACACCTGTAAGTGCGTTGGATCCATCTGTGTAAGCAGCACAGAGCAACCAGCAGGCTCACCAGTTACACACAGCTTAGAGGCACCTTGCCTGTTTCATGCCTACGGGCAGCTGTAACGCGAACCATGGTTCCTCAGCTGGCACGTTCTCCTCTAGCTGGCTATGTTGAACTGTATATGTCAATATTTTCAGATTGAAGGCATAGTGTATGTAAAGAATATAGGAATTTAGTGGGCTTACGCCTTGGCATTGTGTTTCGTCATCATTATCGCTGGAGGGGTAAGAGTGCTGGGAACGACTTTCCGGATGGTGCTGTTGTGCCATTCGATCGAAATGGTGGATACGTTGTGTCAGTAGATTTTGGCTGTTTGGGTTCATACCTATTCACTACCTTGCCGGTTTGTAACTGTTTGGGTTCACGCCTTCCTTGCGGACATTAGCAAAAGCGTATGTTCTTGTGCACCAGGCGTGCACTCTATGGACAACCTGTTCTGACTTGTGGGTAGTTTTTGCTATTTTCCTGGCACATAATTAGGCCCTTTAGAATCGTGACGATAGTTGATGTCTTGTTTTGTCTTGAAAAGTTTCGAAAACGTTCGAAAACCAACACTCAGGTGCTTGCATGCATATAGGACGATACGCCTATAGGCGCCTAGTGTTCATACAGCACACCGGGCACTAACTATCGCCTCGCATAGCATGGACGCAGGATGTCTCTGGGTGCCTCCCGTGGCTATCGAGGCGTCAGCGTTCCCCAGTTGTCACACCTGTGAGCCCTATAGACGTTGCCGTACACGTCAACTTCCTGAACAGGCGACTGCGCATGCGTGAATTTTCAACAAGGAAAGACCCTTCATCTTTACGAATTATTCCATGTCGTTAGCGAGCAATTTGTAGGCTGTGGTAAGGTGCGAGCTGTTACGTGGTCTGTTCAGACGTGCACACGCCTAGTATCTTGCGTGCGTGTGCATGCCATCAGAATGAAGAGGTTCACATATGCTATAACTTTGACATGCATGCGTGTTTGTGTTGCCCAGTGCTCAAAGGCTGTGTATGCGCGCATTGTGAGCACGCAGCAAAGTAGTGTGCACTGCAGCGCATCGCAACAGTCAAGATCTAAATTCTTCTATGCTTGCACTCCATCTCGCTCAAACAGATCGTTAAATGCTTAGCCGACCGTATCAATCCGAATAGCGCTGGTTTATGGTCGCATCATATAGGCACTGCGGCACTGCGTGAGGGACCTGCAGCACTCACGCAGTATTGCGCTCCATTGACCAACTTCACTGTCGCAACAAAGCTTTTTCATTCTCCTGGCAGGATTGTTGACATGACACCAGTTCAAGCACTATCGCCCTGGTCCTAATTTGGTGGTTGAGGTGCCTGCAGGACTTCTGAACTAGCAGACAGCATGTCCGCGATCTAATACTGGACAGGGCATGATGTGACGGTATAATTCTGGTAACAGTATTGTGGAGTATCATTTTGAGCCGGCCTGTCACGGGGACGCGCCCAGTCCCTGCAGTAATGGAATGGACTGGGAAAGAGTTCATCATGCTCGCCGTTGGATGGGCTGTTGGATGGGTGCTTCCAACTCCCCCGTACATCTACCGGTGGTGGCTGGGCGCTGGAGAACGTGAACGCACGATGACGTGCGAGATCCCTGCCACTTGCGCAGACCTAAACATACACTCCTGCACAAGATGCAGATGCACCTGAATGAATTATCGCTGCAGCATTGCGTAGCATACAGCACTATGTTTAGCTATCGTCTGGCACAGATTTTAGCCCGGTTGTGACCGCAGCATTGCGCAGCAGTGCGTGTTTCACAGAATCGTGTCAACGCCACACACTCTCTGCATAATACTCATCTGTCCTGCACCTGCAGGTACATAATCTCAGTTAACGCTGAGCATAGACGCATGCAAGCGCTTACATCACAGACCCACGGTCCATCCGACAACACTAGCGCTGAGTGTGGGGACATGCTGAGGGCATTGTTAGAGGAGCAATGCAAACTGCTATCGAGCCATTTGCTGAAGGTTTTGGAGGGCTATGATTACAGGGCGAAGTGGGGATACTCTCGGAACTGGCTGGATCTGACATGGCGCTTGTACCACTCCGTACGGCCCCTCCGTTCGCCCCCTGTACGCCTTGCAAATGCTATCCGTACTCAGAATGGATGAGTATGGTACTATATGCGTTCTGTTCGCGGTCTGAGACTATGGTTTGGACTAGGGTTTGTGCGGCTCTCATTCGAAAGTTGGTTCATTTTCTTATCACCCCGTTTCATTTTCAAATTCTAGTAATCGAATCTATTGCGCTGCAGAAGCTGCTAAAAACATCATCACTCCTTAGTTGCGCTTGCTCCGTTTTCCCTAGCAGGTCCTATCGGTACAATCTCTCTCCTGGACCAGACAGCAGTTAGCGAGTGGTGCAGATGTCAGCAGACAGGGGCAGCTCATCAATGTGTCCACTTGCAAAGCCCTCAAACACCCACTTCTGGAGTCCCCGGTGGCATGTGTATGGCATGCATATGTGCGGTTATTGAGCTCCTCCCATTTAGGCTCTTGCAGGTTTGCCTTGTAACGTTTAAACGTTCAAACACGTTTTACATGTCCCTGAATAATTTATATTACATGTGTGCATGCATCTCCAACGTGTCACGTGGAATGCAGAGAAGCTTCAAGCGAATGGTGCGGCAGCTGACCGTGCTGCAGTTCCTCATCACCATCGCAACGCAATCACACGACGCCGCGCGCGCTCTGCTTGCAGCACACAGACCTCTGCTGGCCCCAGAGGACGTGCAGCGTATCCTGGCAGCGTGCCACCTCAGCAAAGCCTCCAGCTTCCCATGCCAAAGCTCCCGCGCGCTGGTCCACGCGATTTTAAACGCAGTCGATGCTATCCTGAGTCCGCAGAAGCAGCGTCCTCAGTACACTGCCACTGCGCAGCTACAGGGTACCAGGCTACATGACTGCATCAAGGGGCTTGGGAATGTGCATGGTGGGGGGGTCTGCCGCCCCCGCACTGCCTGCAGCAGCAATGAGGCGCATACCAGCGTCGCAGTGAGGCTGTGGCTACGGAGTGACAGTGCAGCCCCAGACTGTGTCTGCAAGCAGCTTGTTGGCGCGCAGAAGATGCTAGAGACTGCCACGCAGACAGAAGTTGCTACCAAGCACCTGCAGGCGGTGTTTCCAGCTGTGCAGCAGCAACATCAACAGCAGCAGTACAACAGCAACTTGCACCCAGATGGATGCCCGCCGTGTGCAGGGACTTGGAATGCGTACTCGCTGGAGGTGGCGACCCCGTTTGCTGTGGGGCCTGTCGCGACCCCGTTCACACAGCGGGAACCTGTAATGGTGTTTAACAACGCCCTCCTTGGATTGGATAGCTCCCACGGGGATGCGCTGCCAGAGGTGGAGGGTGAAAAGCTGTCTAGTTCGGTGCGCCTGTCAGCCCCTGCCCTATTCCTATTCTCATTCTTATTCATATAAAAACAATAACAAAACTACTTGAAATAATTTCGTTGACTGATATAACTTCGTTCAAGTTGTTTTATTTTTGCACCTGCGCCCTTGCTGATGAAACTTCTTGTTTGAAGTATTCTTGTTCTTATTCTTGAATTCACGGTGCTGTGTTGCCTGTGTCCCTGCATCGCATTCACTCCGCACACCACTCGCTGTTCGGCTTCATAGGACGCAACCCATGATGCGCAATCCTATGTGCTTTTGCTCTGCCATTCTGACTTCTTATGGTTTAAAGTGATGCTACTGCTTCACGATTATAGCAGAACCCCCTGAAGCCACTTCTGCATGCATGCATGTGCTCGCACACACACATCATCCTTGAGACTCTTGATTATACATCATTTTGGGACTACGCCACAGCGAGATGGGGTGCATGTGGCTGAACTTTTCAGCACACACCGAACTGTGGCCTGTGGCAGCAAGCAGCTCTTGTCGCGCAGTGGTAGGTTGCTACAAGATAAACCCTGCTGTCGACAAACCCTGCTGTCAGTTGGTAGTATAAAGCATACCCAGCCTCGACACGCCTAAGCATCAGCTGCATATAGCAGACCGGCACCGCCCGACCTTGGCCCTGGATAGCAGGCCGAGAACACTGCTAGCCACAAGTGACATGTAATGCATGCATGCATGCATGTAAGTACTCATGCATGCCCCTACCACCACCTAGAGGCACTACTATCATGTGCACAGTACACCACAAAGGCGCAACAGCTTTGCCAGAGAGTGCCTGGATGTGTAGAAGCCATGAAATATCTAGTGTTTTCTGTTGGTGAGCGTGCTGAAAGTTGTTCCCGAAAACCCTGAAACCCTCCCAGGTATGGTGTGCGTCCTGACGATAAATTTTTTCTCTTTCTTGGCAGTGTGGTCACAGAAGAGCTGGGCATTGTGAGAGGGCAACTGCATGCATGTGGTGCAGGTGCTGCTTGCTGCGCCCTTAGATGCACGGCTCTCAGCATCACGCATGGGCACGGGGCATCTGGATGCCGACATGGTGGTGGTGGTGTCTGAGTTAGCCTTCATGCATGCTGCCACTGGACTCTACTGCGAGTAATGTGCAAAGCAAAGCAAAGATTTGCATGCCTTGCGCCCAGGGGGCTGATGCATGCTGTTGCACACCTGCAGGGTATGTCGCCAGTGCACAAAGTGGCCGAAAAGAAGCAGGGGGCGGACTGGCTCATGCTTCTGTTCAGAAGCAGTAGGAATTATCTGAGAGATCCAGTAGAGTCAACACTGCTGCGTGGATGTGAAGCGATTGGGAGTGCATGGAGGGGATGCAGGGGATGAATGATCGTGCTTTAGAGCTGCTCGAATGCTGTGAAGGGCATTGGGATGAGCGAGTGAGTTGGATGCTTCATTCCCATCAGGTTTGGCAGGTTGAACAATGCAACGTTGTACTTTGAACATTGTTAGCAATCCATCGTTTGCTTTGAACATTATTCGACGTGATTGTGGCCCCTGTTTATGACGGAGGCTTTACTCTTGACTTCCACAAATCAGACAGGTAGTGAGTAGGCATGAACCCGAATAGCCGAAATACAGTTTAGGATGGAGGCTACGGTTTTTGTATTCTTGTTGTGCAGAGTAAAGCAGAAACCTTGCCAGTGTTGCTTGCTTCAGGGCGGTTTCACGGCCGTGGGGATGCCGTATACTTATCTTTTGTTGGAACATGGCAAGCCTGCCTCAACCACTGGCCATCTGAACTCAGATGCCGTGTGGTTAAGGCAAGCTGGCTAGGTTCCAACAGATACAACGCACAGCTGTACAACCTCACAGCAGGCACAGCATGCAGGCGCAGCATGTCATGGAGATCAGACTGCTGTGCACTGCTGGAGACAACAGGTTCCCCAGCCAACACTGGAATGGAATTTGCTGCATGGAATTTGCTGCAGCAAATAGAAGCAGGCGCTAAGTTCCTTCTGTGGCTGAATGTTCCACACTCCAGGTCCCATGTTCTGTGTCAACAGCCTATATACATGTACGACTGAAAGAAGCGACCCAGACGCCAGTTACAGGAAACGTACCTGTTGTACTCCGTATGCACGTGTTGAGGCTCCATCACCTGAATGTTAATGCAGCAGGCAGGTTGGTACGGGGCAGAAGGTGATCAGAAGTTAGTGTGGCGCAAGGGGCAACGCGCTCAATAGAGATGCTGAGAGCCTCCATGTACACCTTCTGAGGCGTACCAAAAACTTTCTCGAAGGGCGGAGGATGCTTTAGATAGGTGCGATCTATGCGTGGGTCGCTTGAAGGGAGCTAGGCGATGCTTGAGCAGGAGCAAAAAAACAACCTTGGGAAGTAGTTGCGAGTCTGCGCGCTTCAGCAGGCTCCGTAGGGCATGACATCTGAAGGTAATCAAGCAGCCCCCGTAGTGGAGGATCCCTCAGTGGGAAGCGGCGGCACTAGCGCTGAGAAGCAGGCCCAAAAGGACGCCAAGGCGGCACAGAAGAAAGCAGAGAAGGAAGCGAAGAAGCTAAAGGCACTAGAGAAGCAGAAGAAGCAGGAGGCGGACAAAGAAGCTGCAGCTGCGAATGCAGGGAAGAAAGCTGAAGCCAAGGCTGCAGCCAAAGCCAAGGCAGATGCCAAGGCAGCTGAAGGGCAAGCCCACATAGACCAAGCTATTGCGACGCCAAGCGGGCAGAAGAAGGATGTATCCCGCGACCCTCCTGATTCATATCATCCCAAGTACTTTATCGTCTTACTTTCCTGCCCTGGAATGGCTTCGTTGTTTATATTTGTGACATGGTTGATGTGAGACCGTGCAACCACCCCTTGTTCTTCCCCACCTCTTAGAACGTCCAACAACGTAACCGCGTCAATATATTTTGTGTAGATATGTGGAAGCGGCCTGGTACGAGTGGTGGAGCCAGAGTGGCTACTTCACGCCCGACATGGACTCTGATGCAGAGCCATTCGTGCTCATCATCCCCCCACCGAACGTCACGGGAGCCCTGCACATTGGCCATGCGCTCACAAACGCTGTTCAGGATACTGTGGTTCGTTACCAGCGAATGAAGGGTCGGAATACGCTCTGGGTGCCCGGAACTGACCATGCAGGTATTGCCACCCAGACTGTGGTTGAGAAGAAGGTTGCCAGGGAACTGGGCAAAACCCGGCACGATCTCGGCAGAGAGCAGTTCTTGGATCACGTATGGGCTTACGTGAAGGAGTATGGTAACACTATTGGTGAGCAGCAGAAGGCCATGGGCATCTCTGTGGATTGGTCCCGACTGGCATTCACCCTGGATGATAACCTGACCACAGCGGTAATAGAAGCATTCGTCAGGCTCTACCAGGTAATTAGTCGTCTATTGTGCTTTCGTAGCTTGATTTCTTGTGGAATATGGTCCCATATGCATCATATCATCGTGTGAATGCTTGTGTCAGTCGCATCCACATGTAGTGTCCATGTTCCAGCGTACGTGTTCCAAGGATCATTATTCCTCTATTCGTCAATATTCACACGTACAAGAGATTTTGTGTCACCTGGTTATCTTCAGGTTGCCAGCAGTCACTGTAATCATAATCACAGCATCTGCATGTTCCATGTTCACATCTAACTCACCCTCGAACCCTCATGCAGGAAGGTTTAATCTACCGAGAGAATCGACTAGTGAACTGGTGCTGTCGACTGAGGACGGCAGTGTCAGACATAGAAGTCGACTACATCGAGGTGGAGAAGGCCACGCTGCTCAGTGTACCCGGATATGACGAAAAAGTCGAGTTTGGGGCCATCATCTCTTTTGCATACCCAATCGAAGGCGCCACAGAAGGAAAGCCTATGGAGGAGAGCGGGCAGGCTGACGGTGAGGACCTGCTCATGCCTCTGTGTGCTCCTGTTTACCAAGTTATCAACTTCTCTGTGTGCTCTTTGCCATGCCTCTCTGTGCTTATGTTTACTAATTTATCAACGCCTTTTTGTGCTCTTTCCCATGCCTCTCTGTGCTCTTTGTAGGTCTGCGTTGTAGGCTTCATCAATGCACACGTCAGTGAATGACTCAAGTGCTGCTCTTCGTAGGTCTGTGCGTCACTGCCACCACCAGTTCCAGCATGCTCCTGTAGACATCCACGAATCTAGATTCTAGCCGACATGGGGTGAGTTTGGCGAAGCTCATATATCACGCGTATGTGGCACACTACGAGGTCTCCTAAGGTTGTGAAAAACTGGAAAGTTCGTATGCATGGATAGCATGCATTGATATATGACCACACGCCTGTCCTGCTCGCTCTAGACAGAGCCTCACAGGGCGCTGTTGTGTTTCCCACACTGTGTAGAAAGGGCTGCAGAATCCAGCTCTGCTGAGCATTCATGTGTCTACAGGGGTGCCGCGAGAAATCGTGGTGGCGACAACGCGTGTGGAGACCATGCTGGGGGACACTGCAGTGGCGGTGCACCCTGACGATCCTCGCTACACCATGCTGCATGGCAAGTTTGCGCTGCACCCATTCAACGGCCGCCGCATCCCAATCATCCTCGTGCGCCCCCCCCCCCCCCTCTTCCCACACCTGGCAGTAGTTGCATGCAATGCATCATGAGCCACCATGCATGCCTCAGCCCCTTTTACACCCTTTCACCCCTCACTCTGCTGCATGCCTCGCTGTGCTGTGATGCACCACGGCATGGTGCGCTGCATGCAAGCATGCCTACATGCATGTGAACCCAAAACCTCCCATACTCGAATATGGGAAGTCAAACAAAAAAAACATTACATTCTTCGCATCTTCACACCGTGACCACTTTGACCAGCCGTGCTGAGGCGGCAAGGCGCCTGGCACAGGGGTACTGTAGCTGCAGTGAAATACTCGCAGCTCTGAGAGACTGCAGCGGCTGCCTCGGTGAAGCCTGCAAACTGGAGTGGCTGCAGTCACATGCATGCGCCACACCTACCACGAGGCACAAAACACACCAGGGCAGAACAAACTTAGCAGGCACAGACCGCCACGGCGATAGCGATAAACCCTAAACCCTAACCGCAATGCATGCAGGACAAGGAGCTGGTGGATATGAGTTTCGGAACCGGCGCGGTGAAAATTACGCCGGCACACGACCCCAACGACTTCAAGTCTGGCCAGCGGCACTCGCTTGACATGATCAACATCTTTGACGATGCAGGCTGCATTAATGAGCATGGCGGGCCCTTCGCAGGGCAGCCCCGCTTTGCAGCGCGAAAGTCTGTCACCGCAGCACTTGAGGTGCGCTTGTAGCCACTTTTTACCATGCATACTGTCTCTACTCATGGGTTCTAATCTGCTGTGATTTTTTGAGGGGCTATATGCATGCATTGGTGGTTGCAGCTGGAAGGACGTTTTGACGTCCATGCATGCTAGGAGACGTCGCCGTGGCAGGCGGGGGGGGTCATCAGTGCATGCCCGCCCTGCCCGCTCTGAGGTGCGGTGCTTCCCTGTGGTGCTCAAGCGCTGTGTGGATGGGGGGGGGGGGGGGGGGGGGCGGG